>JBANCZ010000408.1:0-37340 GCA_037040025.1 Sphaerogastrella javana
GATATACAATGGATATCACAGAGAAAGTCAGAGAGAGAGAGAAAGAGAAAACAAAACGAAGAAAAAGAGAGCTGTTGCAATTTGGGTTTTAAAGAAAAACAATTTTCATTTTCAATTTCTATAGCTATGGGTATTTACATCGTTGTAATAAACGCAATCATTCGAATGTATAATGCATGACTTGGTCAGATTCAACTAGAATCCAGTATCACCTCTAGCCATGATATTTGTTTGCAATTTTCCGCATATGAAAAATGTCAAAATTAATCCCACGGGTGGAAATCAAATGCAACTACAGTTCATACAGTTTGTAAATCTTTCTCAATGTTTGTCATTGTTGTTGTTCATATTTTAATTTTATTTAAAGTAAATGAATTGCTGAATGTGGGTCATTATTAGCTCTAATTAAATCTGATGTTGGTTTATAGATTATTTCTCTCTCTCACTCTTCCGCCCTCCCTCTCTCTTTCTCTCTCTTAGCATGTTTTATGCAGTTTATTTAAATAAACAAAAGCTGATTAGAAGCTCGATAATTTTAGCTGCAGGCCAATGGGAATGTTTATAAATAAATTAGCATCACTAGAGATAACAAACGAAAGTACGACATTATTTTAGAATCAATATTAAATTATATGCCAAAATAATGTACAGACAGCAGACTTCGACACATACATACAAACTGCATAAATGTATATGAATTTATTAAAATTTATTGTTCGAACATTTGTGCAGCAGTCTTTAAAGCTTTAAGAGACCTTAAAAGGTCTCACCTGCTTCATTATCCTTGCTGCTCGACGAGTGCCTATTATAATCCCAGCTAAGCCGTTGCGATTATTGTCTACAAAATTCATGTATTTCATTATTAGCCAGCGTAACAGGCATAGGACAATGGCTCAGCGTTTCCGGCTCGCCACTGTTCTCGTTAGACATCAGCCACGATTACTGTCTCTGTGTGTGTTCCTGCTGCTGATGCTTCTGCTCCTGCTGCTGATTCTGTTTCTGCTGCTCATCGTCAGTTGTTCATTTGCTGCCATAATTTAATTTTTACCACCGTCCATGGCCAACTCACACAGAGTAAAACACAAACAGTCAGACAGACAGACTGTTAGACAGGCTGACAGACAGCATATCCTGTCGAGTTTGGTCCGTTTGCCTGCGGCCTGTCGTAGCATTTTGTCCATCCGCTTGCCATGCAAACGTTGTCTGTAGTAAAAAAGCTGATTTCAAATGGACAGGCCTCAAAAATCCCAATGTGGTTGCTACTGCTGCTACTGCTCCTACTGCTGATGCTGTGGCTCATTAATCCGTGCAGTTGAACGGCCGTGGAGAGCCACAACCTTTTGCAGCTTTGTTTTGCTCCTGTTTCGCTCCGATCAGTGCCGCACATAAATCAGTAGCCTCTGGGCACTTAATCATCGTCATCATCATCATCTGCAGCGGCTAAAAACTTAGTTGCCAACTGGGACACCAATCTGGCCATACTCTCCCTTACACACACACGTACACTCTATCTCTCTCTCTCTCTCTCTCTCTCTCTCTCTCTTTCGATTGGTGTTTCTTTTGCTCTGTCTCCCTCGCATGAATGTCACAATTTTTGTCGCTCAATTTGCTACCCAAATTATAAACACCAAATGGAAACTGTAATAAAAGCTCAGCATCTGCATATAAAAAGAGAGGGGGAAAGTCAGTCAGAGGGAGAGAGAGAGACAGAGAAAAAGAGAGGGTCAGAGAGAGAAAGTATAACCAAGGGCAGGCGATAGCAACTTCAACTTGGCCGAAAATTGAAATGCCTCAAGCTGATTTCAACATTTATGCGCTAGCAACGCCAATGCTCAAAGTCAATAATGAAAATTTCAACGGGCCATGGCCTCCCCCAAAAAATAAAGAAAACCCGTCACAACAACATGGCTAAAAGAAGCAACAGTAGCAACAGCAACAGCAACAGCAACAGCAGCAAAACGCAGCGGGGGCAGCAACTAAATGTAATAAAATTCGCATAAAAACATTTCACAGGCTTTAGACGCGCCACAGTTGTTAAACTTGTGCCGGCCGCCCGAAGCGTTTGCCTTAGATAGAGACAACAACAGAAAGAGAGAGAGAGAGAGAGCAGAGAGAGGGAGACTAAGCTTGCACCAGTGGCACAGCCAGAGCCTAGCCAAAGTGAGATCATGTGACAGCAGGAGAAAAATTAAAGCAAGCTGCTTAAAAAGTTGTGCAACTTCCGTACAAGAGGCCGCATCCGGATCCGAGTTTTGTGGCAGAATGATGCAGCTGGCCAGCTGTTCTACCAGCGAGCACAGTGGATAGAGTCTTTTTCGTTGCTTTTGTTAATTTGTCTGCGGCTAGACGTGATTTGATAGCAGTTTCAGTTAAAAATTCAAGGACAGCTGCACACAGACAATGCGGAGAGCTTTTAATTAAATATTGTAGCACAAACAAATATATTTCTTTGAGTCTGCACTAGCATGCATACTAAATACTAACTAAGGTTATACTTCTTTCATTTTTCTCATTTTTTTTTTTATTGGGCTCACTTGTGTAGAGTGGTTTTGGCCCATTGTAGTGGCTGCAGAATTGGCAAGAGGCCCAAGTTGACTGTGGCCCGACGCTGCGCCTATCACAACCAATTTACTAACGAAGCAGATAAATCCAATTTCTGGGCAACAGCAGCTTAGACTCGCTATAATAACAAAAGCAACAGCAGCAGCAAAGGCATCCACAATGCCAACAGAGCAACTGAAATGGGGCAAAATGACAACAAAAAAAAAAAAAGAAGAGAAAAGAGAGAACTGTCGCATTTTTGTTGTCAGAGACAATTTCCGCTTCCGCTCGACTGAGTCGCCATCTTCAAATGACTGCACGGCCCCGAGTGAGGCCAGCGATTAGTTTATTAGGCTTATCAAGGCATCCCGACCGGATGAGTTTATTAAATGCTTTAAAGCATTCACTCAGCGATGTGCACTCCAACACTAATAGGCTCCAGATTCACTAGCACACGATGGTCACAGTTCAAGTAGAACCAAATTCATGTGCACAATTTTTGGTCAAAGTTCATCCTAACTACTACGCACTCAGCTGAGCCTAAGGCTGCAGCAGCTTCAACTGCTGCATAGCCTTAGGATTGCTTGTCCAATCTGTCGATATGCTACATAGATATCAGGAGAGTTTCGTGGCCTGAAGCTAGAGCCTTGGGTCTCTGGAGCTTTATCCCATCACTGTAACTGCTGCTGAAACCAATGCGTTTGACATGTCTCACTTTGTGTGCTGTACACACTTCTCTCTCTCTCTCCCACTTTTTCTCACTCTTCCATTCCCTTTCTCTTTTAGGCTTTATAATTTTCGCTTGGCCTATCTGCTCTTGACTTTAATAAGGCCTCAAGGTGGCACCGTGAAGCAGAGTGTAGGGAATTTCATTCGACATTTATGTAATTGTTGAGTGAAGAAAGTTTGCATTTTAAGATTTAAATTTAAGTGAATTTTAATGGAAAACTTTTAAAGTAAATATGACTAACAAAGCTCATGTCAGTGGCTTCTACTAAAGGGTGGTATGAGGGCTTGACGGGGGGCATGCAGTATATGCAGCATATGTGTAAGCAAGCACTGCATTATTATTATTATTTTTTCGTTTTTGTTTTGTAGTTGTTCTAGTTGTTGTGTTTTAGTTGTTCAGTAAAAGTATCCTCTTTTAGATACGCATTTATTTATGCTGCCAGCTATACGCAAAAAGTTTTAAATTAAATTTTATGTGTACGAGAAGTCCATGGCAATGTAAATACATACTATACTATAGAAATGTAACAAAAACTTTGACCCAAATACCAAAGGCAAAGGCGAGAGTACACACACAGAATGCACAAGATGCCACATGGCATTTTCTACACACACACGCACTCTCTTTCTCTGTCTCTCTCTCTCTCTTTCTCTGCCAATTGTGCAATAGCTATTCCTCTCACTTTCACTCTTTCTCTTCTTTTTCTATCTATCTCATGTACATGCTCTCACTGCATATCTCTCTTCTATGCTTAGGTTGTTCGCATTTTGGACCCACTGTGCTATCAGTCCCAGTTAAGCAGAACAAACAGTGGTTTGACACTGAGGCAACGAGTCCTATAGACAATTAAGCCTGGTGATTCTTTGCGACTGGTCACACTTGTATGCCCCACATACCTAAAAATGGCACGATTAATCATATGATGCACTATTATTGATCATTTTTCTAAAAATTTCGATGTAATTTAATCGAATCGAAAAGTGTAATGAAATGTGTAATGTAAGCAATGGGAAGGTTAATTATTAATCATATGATTAAATAATCAATTAATAGATTGGTTTTTGCCATCCCTACATATACCCTACATATATATATAGCCATAACTTTACGCGCATATGAAATTCGATTGTGCATCTATTGCATTCAATTTGTGTATGCATATAAAAAGATATTTATAATTTAATCAAGCTAAAAGCTGACGTTGTCTTCACAATACCAATCTCTGTCTGCTTGTCTGTCGGTCTGTGTCAGTTGGTCTGATCTCTGGCCATATCAAGGGTCGTTTGTCTTGGTAATAAAAATAAGTACAACAATAAAACATAAGTCGAGATTAACGTGGCAGGTTTTTACGATCTGCACATTTGTCATACACTTTTCAGGCCATAAAATGGATTCGAATGCGCCAAAAGGGTTCTTCGCCTGGGCTTTAATGACTATCTGTTACACACACACATATCGAGTGTATCGAGTATTGAGTGACTCAATCAATTTAAAGTTCCTAAAGTCAGCCTACAGCAAGTAGTCTTTAATATGAGCAGAGCTCACACCTCAAAGTTGTCATTTATCAAGTCATCGGCTGATACAATTACCAGCAGCAGCAGCATCAGCATATGTATGTTAAAAGCACAATGTGTGTGTGTTAATTACTGGTAGTACACACACACACATATGCACATAAATACGTATATACGAACGTGATCAATCAAATTGTTGTGGCAGTAAACAAGGCATATATGGCATTGCATAGATTCGTTTGCCTCGCAAATGGGTCACAGTTAGTTTGCCACATTTGCTGATTTATGGGCTCGAACAGTTCGCTCTGCCTCGCATATGAATAATTTCATCAATTTAAGCTCATGTTCATACATATGTACGTTATGTACAATATATGTATATCTGCTATGTATTTAAGCGTTTAGCCGTGTCGCATTCCGTCATTTAAATGTGGCTTTAAAAAAAAAAATACAAATAAAAATGGAAATGGAAATTTTTGTTGTCAGTCATGGATGGCTTTGGGCTTTGAGCTTATCAATCGCAGCCTTTTGGCAATACAAAATGTTTTATCTGCAGGCCATGAATATTTAACGAGTGCTTCAAAATTGTTAACAAAACGTACAGTAAAAACAACAACAACAACAACAATAACAACAACAACAACCGCAACAACAACAATATGTGTAAATAAAATGCAATACAATTTGAATAAACAGGCTTACATGCATTTAAATAAATGCACGACTGATTTCTCTCTCTCTCTCTCTCTCTCTCTCTCTCTCTCTCTTTCTCTCTCTTTTACACTATAATTCTTTTACACACATATGTCAATCTATATATCTCTCTGTTATTCTCTTATTCATTTAGTCACACTGTCTTTATACACATATATCTATATATCTCTTTCTCTATCTCTCTGCTTATCAACCACTTGTTATGCCTGTCATGTTGTTGTTTGTAATTGTATGTGTGTGTGTGTCTGTTTCGAAACAATTTATATCCGATTTTAATATTGAATCTCTCGAGCGTAAATCGAAAGCTCTTGCCAAAAGCAAATCTTTTGTGTAGTTGTATCCCTCCCTCATGACAAATCTCCAGGCAACCGGCCAATGTAAGTGGAATTGAGCACAAAACCCCAATTAATGCTTATGCCATTATGCATACACACACATACACACTAAACGCCCTCACACACACACACACACACATACACACACATGGATACCATGTGCATAAAATGAAAACTAAAATTGTATAAAATTGAGCAATTGTGCACTGAAAAATTCAACAGTTGTTATATTGCACGCTTGAGTATGCTTGCCCCTAATCAATACTCAATGTTGTATGGGTGTTAGTGTGTGTGTGTGTTGTTGCCAGGCGCCACTTTTCCTGTCAAATTGAACTAATTAGGTTGGCATAAGTTACACACACCCAAACATACACACACACGCAAGCTCTGTTTCACAGTTACCCAGCTTTTGCTATAAAAAGTCAAATACACTTAAGCAGACAAGAGACCCACACAGAAAGATAGGGCGATAGAGGAAGTCAAAGAAGAAAGAGAAGAGGTGGAGGAAGTATGCTAGATATAGATATATATCTTATTTGTGTGTGCGATATCTTTGAAGGCAACAGCCAAAAGTATAGGCGCTGTGGTGGGCGCTGTAATTGGAGTAACGGTGGCAAATGTAATCAGGACTTTTGATGATAGCATTTGGCCTAGCAAGTCATGCGTATATATAGTATATATGTGCTATACAGGAAGTGGAATAACAGCAACAACAACAGCAAGGGCATGACTAACGCGCTCATGCACAAACAAAAAATACATAAATCAAATTGTTGGAAACTGGTTACCAAGCAGAGATAAACTGGCATTATTACGGTTATACCCTACTCCATTTGTGCCAGGGCAAAACTTAGCGTATTTTTCACGTTATAATGAAACACGTTACTTATCAACCATCAATCATTCGATATACTACATATTATTCATGGTATATACATATATTTACCCATTCGAATGAATTCTCTCTGAAACATAATTCCTAGACATAGACCGATATGCATATGGGGCAACCCATTGTCGTTTAAATTGTATTATAAATTGATGAACTGCATGGCAAATTGAGTGCTTGGCCAGTAAAAACCATGTCAACTGGGTCGAATTGGACGACTGAGTCGACTTGATATACTGGGACGACTGGGTCAACTTGTAATTGAATTGAAATGCATTGGCCGAAAGCCACGCAATTAGTAGTGCATCGGTGGCATCGGTACCTGACGCCAAGCCACGCGACTTATGGGCATTGTAGTCCAATTAATTCTGACTTATGTGCTTATGTGCACAGTGCACTTCATCGCACATGTCAACGCGCCAAAACCGCTGACATAACATGCATACATATCTATATATATTCATTCCAATAATAGGTGTTATTATGTATAGTGTGTTATTTTTGATATTACATCATCGCCTTGAAATGTTGGTTCCTTGCCTTATATTGTTTTTTGATATTAAAGGCATACAATTTTTTCTATACGAAAATAGACCAACTATCATATATATAAAAATTAATAATTTGTCTTTAAATTTCAAAATAACACCTTCTATTGGAAAACCCAGTTGATATGTTGATCCTTTCAGACTGGACTACATTTTATATAAATAGATGATTTGCAAGATCAATAAACTACCAATATATCGTAAGAGCTCTCTCCAA
The DNA here is from genome assembly GCA_037040025.1 of Sphaerogastrella javana. Classification (NCBI taxonomy): domain Eukaryota; kingdom Metazoa; phylum Arthropoda; class Insecta; order Diptera; family Drosophilidae; genus Sphaerogastrella; species Sphaerogastrella javana. Next base: position 7,489 of record JBANCZ010000408.1, read on the forward strand.
ATATTCATAAAATTATGCCAAAAAAAGATATATTATTATGTGCCTTTGTGTATGTCTGTCTGGATGACAGCAGCAACAAAAGGCGACCACAGTAAATTATGCAAATGCAGAAGGCAAGCCAATTTAGCGCACAATTTGCACGTTGACCACAACATTTACTGGTTTCAGTGCGTCCACTATAACCCATCCAACCACCCACACCCACCCAAACACACACACACACATTTCCTGGTCCTTGTTGGTCTCACAGTTGGCGTCCTTTTTAGCCCAAAGGCAAAGGCAATAGCAAATACTTGCAAGGCAGCCAAGGGGCAAACAGCTGGTGGCCCGCAGTAAATGTAGACCGCATGATTTGTATCACAAATAGGCCGCAAATGGACGAGGTCATTCGTATATATGATCCTACCTATACACACACACATACACACTCAACATACAGACACACACACATAGAGTAGTTGTTATAGCCAATACAAACATTTATTGCTAATTGCTGAAAGGACATTTGCATAAACTTAACAAAACCCCAAAATTCTCATGCAAGCAAGCAAATAAACGACAAAATGACCAATCACACACACACACACACACACAAACATACGTTATCACAAACACACACACACATACACACACTCTTCTGTTTATATTTAAATGTGTGTGTGTGCGTGTATGTGCAAATAAACGTCTTGGCCATTTCAACAGAGTCCATACTGTGTGGACTGTGGTCAAAGCATTGTGGGCGTGGCTGCCCCAATTTGCATGCCCCTTGTACAGTTAACAAACTGCAACTGCAACACATTCAACACATGCAACACATGCAACATATGCAACACAGTGGCAAAACGGTAAAAACCAAAGCCATAAACATAAATCAATTTGTGTTACCTGACAATCAAAGCCCAAGACTCGACCACGGGCTCATTCAGTTAACAATTCATAATTGATTTCAATTTCTGGTCAAATTGCAGGACGAAAATAAATGCATATGCATGTGTGTGTATATGTGTGTATGTGTGTGTGTGTGTGTGTGTGTTTGTCGCTGTGTGAAAATGTTTCTATAATATTGCAACAAGTTGAGATTCAATTGACTTCGTTTAAGTCTCTTATTCAGACATGTCAAATTTGGTTGACACATTAAACGCTGGCACTCACATACACACTAACACATATACTCGCACACTCATACTCTTACATACAAGTGCATCTAATTAGTGTGTTGTATAGAGCGTGTGTAGCACTTGTGCCATTCATTAGCTTGAAGTGCACGTATCGCTCGTTATATGTGGCGTATGCTTAATATGGCATTGAGATGCCCACTGAGATTGAGAGAGAGAGGGAGAGAGAGAGAGAGGGATAGAGAGAGAGAGAGAGAGAGAGAGAGAGAGAGACGGAGACAAATGGAGAGGCAGCAAAGGGTTAGGTAGTTAAGCACGCTGTCAGCTGAACGCATAAATTGACCAAATTAATGTGAATACTGTGAGTACGCGCTGTCAATGCCTAAATGAATGACTCACAAACAGTAGCAGCAGCATCCGCAGCAGCAACAGAAGCAGCATCAGGAGCAGCAACTGAAGCAGCATCATCATTTGAAGTAGCATCACTTCAAGCGGAAATATCAAAAGACTTTGCATGTGCAGAAATTTCAATAAAGTTCTCAACACAGTGCGTAGGCCGATGCCTTTTGAAACTTTTACTTTTACTTTTACTTTTACTTTTACTTTTACTGTTTGTCCATTCAAATACAACAACAAGAAAAACGATGACGACAACGACAACGATTTGCTAAAGTGGCCTCATCAAAGCAACAACAGGCTCCGGCTCTGGCTCTGGCTCCAAGACTCAGTCATTCATGCACATGGTCATGTCTTGATTACTCGCTTGTTGAGCGTGCTTTGCCTTTCTTTTCATTCCTTTTCCATTTCGCATCATTCTTAGGTCTTGTGCCTGCTGCGTTTCCTGCTCTCTCTCGTTTCTTTTTGCATCCACTGTGCAATCATATAACTTGAATTCTGTGCCTTTACTCCCATAGAGCGTTTTGCATGCCCTTGACGACGCAGCTTGACGCATTTATGACGACAAAGACTAAAGTGCAAATTCGTCCACAAAAAAAATACTGCTGTTGGCTTAAAATCCAGCACAGATACCACCTGCTGCTCCTGCTACAAGATAGCATAAAGACGAATCATAGAATATAAGCCATACTACAGAGCCAATTGTTGTGGATCAAGAGCAGGTAAAATCCAACACGGTAAAAGCAACTCGCCCACTTTTAGGTATGCATACTAACAGACAGAGAGACAGTTAGACAGAGAGGCAGGTGGACACACAGACAGGCATTTTCTGTGTTTGCATAAAGCAACGGGAAATTGTGTTGAGAAATAAAAATTTGAAGTTGAACATTGCTACGAAATTAAAGTCTGTTTATAAAGCCATTGTCCGACCATGTTGCACAGTGTTGCATTGGTTCAACGAATCTCTGTAGCCAGATCGCTTTCTCCTTATATATATGTATCTAAGTATATATAGCATTTTTTTTCACTTATTTTGCTGCTGTAGTTGGCATTTAAATGGAACATTTAGCAAACAAAACGTGGCCAAAACCCCAGTGGCAAGTGGGTGAAAATGAGCCAACCAAACGCCCAACCGAACGACAGACCAACCGCCCAACCAACTAACCAACCAACCGACCAACAAACCAAATAGCGTAGCAGAGCAACGGCATAGAATTGTAGAATTATAGAGCTGAGAGCGTTCCCAAGGACGACGGCTCTGTCTACAGTTTTTCGCAATTATCAAGCAGGCAGCAGGCAGCGGCAGGAGCTTCATTGTTATGGCCTTAATGAAAATGGTGCTGCAGTCATTTTTGGCTTAGCTTGGGCATTTTATATTAATTAATATTAAGCATACGACTGGTTGCCAGCCATTGGACCAAATAGCAAATTTGCATATGACACTGCAATTTGATTGATTAAAAATGTAATTGCATAGAGAAAAAGTGAAGAGCAGAGACAGAGAGAGAGGAGAAGAGATAGAAAGAACGAGGTATATAAAAAGAGAAAGAGAGAAAAAAACACTGAGAGAGAAAGACTGCAAATGTTAGATCATAATGATCATTCGCTGCAATTAAAGTGCGACTATAGCCAGTAGTTAGCCGGGCCAATAGCTATTGATTTAACGTTCATGGTCTGCTCTGTTAATTTGATGGCTAAATGATGGCAATTTATGTGTATTTTAATAGTTCTTGGCTAATAAAGCCACCAACGTCAGCCGAGGACCCTTTAAGTGCCCAGTGACAAGCTGTAGACAATGCTGCTCTAGAGCTCTTCAAATGCTCTGAGTTTCAAGACGGGCGGGGGGGGGGGGAGGGTGTTGGCAATACAAGTAGCAGCAACATTTGTTTACTTCATTCAATTGCTCCAGTTTCCAAAGAGCAAGAGTATACATAAACTTAGAGTGCGGCAGCCAATCATTTACTACAACTCCTCTTTCACTTTAACATTTGCTTCCACTCTTTCTCGACCACTTACTCGCACTCTCTCTCTCTCTCTCCCTCTCACCCTCTCTCACTCTCCCACTCACACTCAGCGCGTAGTCATTTCTTTAGCTGCTGCTAGTTTGTCTTGCTCGTTTGCTACTTGCTGCTGTTTCCCTCTCTGCCTCTCTCTTTTTCTCTCTACTTCTTTACAAAACGATGACAGACAGAAAATTCAGAGCTGCAATATTTTTCACTTTTCCTTCGTTTCATTTGCTGCTTTCTCTATTTTTTCCGTTTTGTGTCATCGTGCCATTTCATTTTGATAAATTGTACTCGCTGCCTTAAAGCGACAGCCAACGCCTGGGATTGTGGGCGTGCCCCTTAGAAGGAGCAGCAGCAGCAGCAGCAGCAGCAGCATTTGCGCTGCATTAAATTATGTGGCGCCTCTAACCCGGATGCCAATTCGATTTCATTGCAAAGTAAAACTGATTCAATTTCGCTTCAGCTCGTACAGAAGCAGAGCATTTTATTGCTTTTTATGCAAAATAATCATTAGTTTTGCTTAATTAAGCGTCAGGCCATGTAATGACAATAATTTCGATCAATTTCTGTAATACGTACTTACTAAATTTTGACAAATATTTTGGGCCATGTCAATGAGAGTGTCTCTGTGACAGTTGGCAAGAGTTGACACCTCAAATTGAATTGGGATTGCATCAAATGCGCATAAATTATGCAGATGAAGCAATTAGCAGGATGTGTTCAATTTTTGGCACTACGTGCATATCCAATTTAACATTGTCACCTGGCATTTACCCGAAATTTACATACAAATTTCCATGCTCATTTGCAATATTTACAAATTAATTGCTAAACACTTATACACACACACACACACACATACACACTCACTCATACAGCTACACACTCGAGGGCTTTATACAAATTAGAATAACTCAACTGGAATTTTCAAGTGGCTAACAACGCCCAGTGAGTACAGTTCGATAGTTAATCGATAAATAATTCAATAGTTGTTACGCTGCGGTTACCGTAATTCCAAATTCAAATTACATTTAATGCTACCACATACAAAAAAAAAATAATCATATTTAATAAAATACCCAGCACTACCACTGACAGGTCCAATCATTAATTCATAATTCATATTCACCCACACAAGTAACACTTCGAAATCATCGGTAAAATTAGCCAACACGCCGAAGTATGAATACACTAATATTTTATGTATACACTACAATTTAAATACAGTATTTTAGGCTTTTCTTAGAGTTCTTGGAATGTCGATTTGTTTTGAATACAAACAAGTTCTTTGAGTGTACTTGGATACAGGAATAATGAGAGCATAGAAATAACATTTTAAGCCGATTGCACACCTTGGCGCACGTAATTTCCTGTGAATCGAAATTAAATCAATAATTTCCATTACGCTTAGAGATAAATATATGTACATTGTACATACCATTCAATCGTATATATTTGCATACACTCATTTATACTCAGAGAGATAGAGAGAGAGAGAGAGAGAGAAAGAGAGAATGAGGAAGATTCAGTGGGTCAGATGATGTGGATTTTTTTTAGAAGCAAAAGAAAAGATATATACTTCTATATATATACTTGCCTAAGTGCCTAAATTCATAAGTAAGTGTAGTATATATGACCATGGCGTATGCAAATGTCGCAACATGGGCGCGAATAACACAATTTCAATGGCATTCATAAAAACAATTTTAATAATTGAAGCAAAAACATTCAGCGAGCCGTACACAAATTTACATAAACAACGACATCAACAACAACAACAACAGCAACAACAAGGACAACAACAAAAGATATATATAATTTAAATAAAGAAATAAAATAAAAAACCCAAATGGGGAAGTAGCTCAACATTTAAATACATTTTTTATGCACCTTCTTTTTTTACGCGTATTTTATTTTTCAGTTCCTTTTATTTATATATATATACATTTTTTTTTGGCAGCAGAATTCATGAAACCGTCGAGCGATATAACTTTTGCCACCTGCTCGCTGCTGGCTTTTGCCACGTTGTACTCGAACTCAAAAAATCGAGTATCGACATGGCGCCAAAGTTTCCAGACGCCTACTATACACATACATATATATACATATATATATATATACATATTGAATGGATTAGAGGACCGGCGGAATGACGCTAACTGCAGCACATTGGCGTTTATGGTCGCTTAGCTGATATATTTTTTTTATTTATATTATTTGCCAAAAGCGGCCTGAGTACACTTAAATAAAAAAAAAGAAACACAAAAATCAACAATTAAAAGCGCAGACTGGGCCCGCGGGCATGCTGCGAACAAATTGAGGTCAGGCAAAGGACTACGATACTGCTGTTGCTCCGGCTGCTGCTGTTCTGGCAACAGCAACAACAAGCCAAACCCAAAACAACTGTTAAAAGAAAATTGGCTGCTGTTGCTAGAGGCAACCGCAAATGAAGGCGAGAAAGGCTACAGCAGCATCAAGGCATGGAGGCCAAAAAGGGGCATGGTGAATGGGTATGGACAGTGTGTGATTGTGTGTTTGTGTGTGCTGTATAGGGTTAAGCATTGGGTAACCCAAAAAATGGAACTCAATGCGATTCTGGCACTTGGTTGTGGCGTAGGGCCAGGCGCTTCTTTTCGCTGTGGCCATAAAAGCAACACAAAATTGTGCTAATTAACCCTAAAAGCATGTTTTATATGTGTGTAAGTGTATGTGATTTTCTACAGTTATACTCTCTATCCCGCTTTTTCTTCCTCTCTCTCTCTTTCTCTCTGTGTTCGACTGTCCCTCTGCGTGTGTACGTTTAAAAATTATTATGTACATTATAGTTGTTCATTGTTTTTATACCCCAATTATTATTACAATAACTGAGAGCAGCCCCTCACTCCCTTTGTTTGTTTAGATGACCCCCACCCCCCACTCAAAATCCAACCGCTTCCTACTTTTCCTTGCGTTTAATAAAGCCTAAGATCTGATTTTTGCATGTGCATTACGCACAAAACGTATGTAGCTTATATTATGCACACGTCAAGTGGCCACATCACGCATACGACACGTATGCCCACACACACACACTCACATTCAGCCACACACACTCACACACAAAGTATGAGTAATTAGCCGTTAAAGCCAAACAATATACTTAGCATGTTATTATTGCCATCATCATCATTATTATTGTTATTATTATTATTACTATTATTATTATAGCTATTGTTATTATTAGTTGCTGTCGATTGTGTTTTTTGTTTTCGTCGGTTGCCATGCAGCGTACCGCAAAAATTAAACGCAAACATTTGTTAACAACTTTTCATGTGTGTTGACAGCACAACCGACAACACAAAAAAACACAAAAAACAAAAAAAAAAATCGACAAAAAAACAAACAATATTTGTATATAAACACAACAGCTGAACTAACCAATCGTTTTGCTCGCTGCGGAAGTGGCAAACCCACACACACGGTTAGTCTGCCACTCCCCCTTCCTCCCACTATATGGGCGTTTGTCAGTCATGCACAGTAAACAAATTTTCATGAAACAAACAAACAAAAATAGAGGCATGGAATAGTTAACCACAATGGATTTGCCACTCTGTGGCCAAGTTTTTGGCAAAAAGTTTACTTAATTTATTATGAGTTAGCAAAGCAAAAGTCGAGCTGCATAAGTCGTAAGTATATGCCACATATATGCGTATACTAGATGTGCTTACGATGTATATAAATAACAGTATTATCGAAAAACCATTAGACATTTTGGGCGACATAAAACGAATGACATGCGCACACACACAAGGCACAAAACGGAAGCGAGAAGTTTAATGTTAAGATTAACGGCCAAAAGGAGTCATCCTGCTACTGTTGCTCGAGTTGCTGCTGCTGCTGCTGCTGCTGCTGCTGCTGCTGCTGCTGCTGCTGCTGTTACTGTTACTGGCAGCAAATGTCAGCAAGCAAATTTAAATTTAAGCGTTACGCGCTAATGTGAACGGTTGCCAAGCACAACCAACAACACAGAGAGACTGAACGACCGACAGGTATGTAGATAGCAACAAAAAATAAAAAAAACACACACCGGATGTGCGTGTGCTGTCAGGTCTGTCTGTCTGGCTGTCGCTCTGCTTGCCTGCTGCATGCCTAATGCCACAAAGTCATTTGGCGGCTTAGGTTGCGACTTAGTTGATGCCCACACTCATACACACACACGCACACACACACACACAAACCGATAGGAACAACAAAAAAACAAAGAGACGCTGGCAAAAGGTAAAACATGCCAAAAACAGTGCTAAAGAAAAGCACCATAACAAGCCAGATCATTTATAATGTGTATGTATGTAAGTGTGTGAGTGTGTGTGTGTGTGTGTGTGTTAGTGTCTCTGTATTCTGTACATGTGTGTGTGTTGTTCGTGTGTAGGCGTGTGTACCACACTGCGTATGGGAAACATGCCTTTTCACTAGCAGCCAAAAAAACAGTTGTTGTCCCTGTTGCTCTGGGTAATGGCATTTTAGGTTGCCATTGCTACACCAAATGTGTATCTTCTTATTGTTCTTTAGTTGTTGTTATTAGTGTTGTTGTTGTTGTTGTTGCTGTTGTTGTTGTATGTTTGCTGTCATTACACTGTAGCTCGTTTAACGCCTTTTGCGTTGCTCAACTTCTTAGAGTTGAGCCCAAACAACATCAATTCGAATTTCGCATATGAATTTCGCTTTAAAGAGCATCATCACTTCGACTTAAATCAAACAAAGCTTACAAACTTTATCTAATACTTTATGCTCTTATAATTCTTTTGTTCAAGAATTCTATCTCTTAAATAGACACGTCGCCTTGCTAACGCTGAAATTTTGAACTATTTCTTCGCTGTCTAAGACGATGATATATTAATTGGTTTTTAAACCCTGTCTTAAAATAACAGAAAGATTTTTTTACTTAGTGTATTAATACATCTCGGATATTATTTCAAATTCATTATTAAATTCCCAATATAATTTCAATATTTTCATATCCAGTGGATCGTATCGAAAAAAAAATTATAATCAATGCAGCATCGAAAATGAAATGCTACGTCAACGCTACTACACTGTACCTAAATTGCTATACTTTACCGAAAAACTATACTGTACCGAAAATGCTATATTGTACAGAAAATACTAAGCGCAGTATTTCTACTGTCGGACATCAGCCCTACTGCTACATGTTTTATTTATGATATCAAGGCATTTTCAGGCACACAGAATGCGATTTTTTGTTGTTCCTTCAACTTTCTTAGACTTTTACTTAGTAAAAATTGATTTCGTATGCTGTCTCATATTCTGAATAGACACGTATGCACCACACATACACATATTTCGCCATGGTCAGTTCAACAAACTGTTGGCCAGGTTCAGGCCAACTTTAAGCAGTGACCCAGAAGGAGCGCTGACCGAGCTTTGATGCTTATTTGCTATGCATTTGATGTCGTCGTCCACGTCGTATGCACAACATTGTATGCATGTGTATGTTTGTGTATGTGAGTATGTGTGAGTCAGTGTAAATATGTGTGTGTAACTCGGGTTAGTGTGGTTGTTGGTTCATCTGGGACTGCACACTGTGGCTATGACAATTTATTAGTAGCTGTAATGAGCAGAGTTTATTGAGGTCCCTTGTGTTTATGATTTAAATTTACATGCACACCACTGCACACATAACAAGTACACACACACATGCACACGCACACACACGCACCCACACTCACACACACACTCACGACAATAGCAATATTGCTGTGTGTGGGGCCAATGCAAACACTTGTCATCATTAAAACAACTGCATAGAGAGAAAGAGGTAGTGATAGAGAGAGGGAGTGAGAATGAGAGAAGGAAAGTGTGTGTGGGAGAGAGAGAGGGAGAGTGAGGGAGTGAAAGAGAGAGAGATAGGGATAGAGAACAGATGTTGTTGCCAGAGCAGCCCAACAATAAATAAAGGCAATTTGCAGCTGCAATTATTATGAAACCTGATAACAACATTTATCCAAATGCCTAGCCACACGCACACAAATACGCACACAAGTGCAAACAACACACTCACACACACATATATTCATATCATATTATTCTTATGGTAATATCATTGAGCACCCCCAAAACATTTACACAGTTAAGCTGACGCTATTATTTCAAGTGTATGCACATATGTTTGAATCGTTTTGTCCAGCAATAGTTCGTTCGAATAGTCCGAAACAGCATTCATACGCTCACAGACATTCGCTCGAACTTACACATACATAAAGCATATCAAATCTTAATAGAGATTAAAATATACAGAGATTAGAATACATAAACTGTTATTAAAGCAGCTAAAATTGTTGTATTGCAACTGCATAGACCATTGCACATACTGAAATGGCAAATGCATTGAATAATGTAATGGGTCGTATAATGAATAGAAGTTTCTATTCAATATAATCATAATCTTTTGTAGCACAAAGCGATCAAAGGCTCTCAAGCTGTCTAGATGAACTAGCAGCCAAACTTAGTAGCATTTGATAAGTTTGTGAGTTACTGCTGAGTGCACAAAGCAGTGATTAAATATGAAATCCACCGCTAGATACAGGCTGAAACGTCTTAAATAGAGATATTGATACAGTTTGCACTATTAATAAACAAACACTTAAACATAGATAAATATAAGTAAAGACATTTAAATATAACTTCTTTAAATTTGAATATAAAGCCTTTAAATAATTATTTGTAAATGTAATTATTCATTCAATTATTATTAGCACATGAGCGTGGTCAAAATCAAAAGCAAAATGTAAAATGGTTATTAAATAGCATTTGCATTTTTAGCAAACTTTTCCACACACTTTCACCAGCAGCTGATGCTGTTCTAAAGTGAAAAGCAGTGGAAAATCAAAATTTTAGATGTTGTGTCTCTCTATGCGGAAAAAGAGCTCATTTGCAAATAATCATGATGCGTTTTAATTAGTAAACCAAGCGCTTAATAGTTAATTGTATATGAGTGGAAGGAAAAGAGAAAGATCAAGCAGTCGCTGGCAAATTTGCATTAGCAGACATTTAAGTTTTGCCAACTTGTAATTAAAATAATAAACACGCACAAAATGCATATGAAAATTTTGCGTTTAGTTCTACGCAGAGACCGAAGCTGTCAGAGCCACACACATACACACACACACATACGCACACAAACACATATATACACATACAGACGCAGCTATACAGCTTCATGGCATGGAGGCGACTGAGAAACTAGACAATGGACCACGCTGCGTATACGCAATACTTGACATTTGCTTGCTTACACACACACATATTCCTGTGCTATTTGTGTTGGCCGTTTCACTTACTACATTACTGACTTACTGAGGCCTCAGGTAAGAGCAGTCTCTCTCTCTCTCTCTCTCTCGCTCTCTCTCTATCTGTCTCTCTCTTTCTCTTTATCTGTGTGTGTGGGAAAAGGTCATGCATTGTTGTGGCATATACTACACTTGACCCGCACATCACAATAGCAATGTCAAGATGATGAAACTGGGCCAGGCCAAGTAGTCAATGTGAAAATCAAGCATACGCAGTGTTTAACAACAAGATTGATACAGAATCAATGGCAGCACATCAACTAAACAAATTAGATAGATCGCCTAAAGGAAACACAATAATAGTACATTCAGTCTGAGTGAATGAGTGAATGAGTGTATGAGTGTATGTATGTATTTATATTAACGAGCAGCTGCATTACCATATTCATTTCCATATCAAGTATTCGTATTCAAATGTAGCCCAAACCCTAACTAAGTACAAGCCATTTATGTTGGCCACAAACAACATTTAAATGTTTGCAACAAAGTACAGTCTTGGAAGCATTTTGTTGGACCAGCACAATAGGACACTCTTGCATTTCCGGCACTCACGTTCAAAAACTGTTGGTTAAACACTGCAACAACAAGAGCAACAGAAAAAACAACGGCAACAACACAGCAGAGCAAAAAAAATGTCAAATGACAACAATGGGTTAGGTTGGCGGGGGTAGAGCAACAGCAACTGAGGTTGACTGAGTGCCTGCCCCACAGTATTACAGATCTAGACGTCAACTATGTCAACATGTTGTTGTTGCAGTTGCTGTTGTTGTTGCAGCTGCTGTTATGTTGCTGTTGTTGAGTGCGTCTGTCGACGCTTGAGTGTATCAAACCCAACGCTACATCAGCTGCATGCTTTCAGCTGCAACTGTCTCATGTGTGTGTGGGTGTGGGTGTGTGTGAACTTAAGTGTCATGGTGTCAGTGAGCGACTGACCCACTTTGTGATAAGCACCGCAACAGCAACAGCACAACAACAACAGCAGCAACAATAAGAACCGCCAGCTGCAGCTACAGTGAAGAGTGTTTATCATATTGCAAAAAGCGTTGCATACTTTTCAGATTTAAATATCACTGACATATTTGCGGCGGGTACATTTAAATACTCCCCTTATGCCATTGTGGTGAATTGCGGTGCATTGTGGTGGAATATGCTCCACATGGCAATCTCAAAAACAAAAGCATGCAAATGAAATCGAGCTAAAGCGAACAAAAGGTCAGAGATATAGCCCAGAGTTGGCATTGTCAATTTGTTAGTGCTAATTTAACGTTGATTTTCTCACACACACGCATACATGCATATATATAAAGAGTATCTAGCATATATAACTTTGTCTGTGCCACTTTCACTCTCACTTTCTTTAGCGTTTTCGCTTTCGTTTTGTAAGCAATTTACCGTTGACAATTAAATGAAAGTAAGATAAATCGTCGCGTTTGTTTACAGTTCAACTTGTCGTTTCAATTCCAGGCACATTGTGCCTGCCCTGCCTGTCAGTCTGGGTGGTGGTGTTGGTTGTGGTGCTGGTGCGGGGCAGCCAATCTATAGTGCGACGGTATACGGGGCATACGCTCTGCATCGCATTGTATTGCCTAATTTATTAGATACGATTCTTTTCTGCCGCAAGTATTTTTGCGAGATAAATACCCAAATGTCATGTCATTTATTGTATAGAGAAACGCACAGAGAGAGAGAGAGAAAGAGATAGAGAGAGAGGAAGAGGGGGAGAGAAACACTGGCAGCGCTGACAAGTTCTCCATACTTCGGGATATGCCTACAGCTATTAGACAAGCCGGAATTTGCTGTTTACTTTTGGACAAATTAATGAGCTACAATTTGAGCTTAAAATGCGATTCAACTTCCACTTGTTTATTGATTTAAAAAATATATGTATACAGTTATTATGGCATGTATAATACAGTTCAGTACTGCAAACACTCTCTGCCAACTGTCACAGGTTGCAGTTGCAACAACCCTGCAGCTGCACATAGCCAAAAGGCCACAGCTGAGCATCCTCCAAAAAAAGAAAAGCAAAAAAAAATGTAGAAAATGTTAGGATATTTACTTAAATCTACGGCTAAGTTGTTTTCTATGTTACACAGATGTATGTGTGTTTGTGTGAGTGTATGTGAATGTGTATGAGCGTGTGTATCGCTGGTTGCCGCAGGTGCAACTGGCAGCTGCTACAGTTTCAGGCCTTCGCATTTGTGACGCAATTAAAGTGCTGCTCTGGCCAAAAGTGTTGAGTGTTGCATGAGGCATTGGCTAAGGGATGAGAGGAAGGAGGGGGCCGGGGAAGTTTAAAGCGCTGAAGTGTCTCAGGAACTGAGTGGACTTGGAAGTTCAGTTGAGTTCAGCGGGCCTTGCCTCGTTTTCTACTTCACTGAAATGTAAATTTGATTATCCCTGTAGCAAATATTTGTAATGCCCCATGTTGACAAAGTCCAATGCATATGCTGGGGCGTCAACGCCAAGGGGTGCGGGTGGTTGGTCCTAGCTGGCGTAGAAAATGGCGGTTGTGCGTGTGGTGTTGGTGGTGCGTCGTATTTTGTCGTTGACATATTTATCTAGACGTTTGTTGTTCACATTGCTGCCGTTGTTTTTGTTGCTGTTGTTGTTGTTTACCAAATACATATTCCTAGACTCGATTTGGCGCACAGCTCCCTCCCTTACTTCTCTCCAACGCCCCTCTGCCCACTATGCCCGCTGTCAGCTTTGACTTTTGTTTAGCCAGGCAATGATTAATTAAAACATGAGCCTTTTATTGTTGCTGTTGCTACTGTTGTTGTTGCTGTTGCTGTTGCTGCTGATGTTGTTGTTGTTTGTTGCTGCCTTGTTGTTTGTTGCTGCTGTCGGCGTCCGGCCGAGCGTTTATATATATATGTTTTGTATATTTAACTACGCCAGCTTTTAAACAAATTACACAAACAACAAGCCATCAACGTGCCGAGGACCTGCCCCGCCCCAGTCTCCGGCCAGCATGAGCAACACTTTTTTTGTCTACTGACATTAGCTCAAATAATGCCCGACTAGTATGGAGCCTTACACAGAGGGGGCGTGGCATGGCAAGAAGCATGTGGGTAGGCAGCACAGCCCAAAAAGTTGCGGGCGTCGGATTTGGACTCATTAGGCAGCTTCAGCTGCTGGTGTCAAAATTGCCTTGCTCCTCTGTTTCTGTGTGTGTGTTTGTGTGTTTACATCTATGTGTGTGTCTATGTGTATTTCTGTGTGTATGTGTGTGTTGTGTGTATGCGTAAACATGGCGCCTAATGAGAAAGAAACTTACTCTACTATTTGAGTTTGCTTTTCGGCACTGACGGCTTTTCTATTTGCCAAGGCAACACCGGGTAAATGGAGGCATGGAACAGGGGACAGGGGAGGATTCGAATGCAAACAGATTGGTTTCAGCTTAAGCAATACATATATTATGTGTTTGAGCACAACACAAAAAAAAACAAATGAATCGGAAAGCTCTATTAATATTAGAATTCAAATAAGTTTAATGCACATTTTATGATTAATGGCAAAAGTAACTGCAACAAATACAGCCATATAAATTGTAATTAGTCTTTTAATTTAAGCTTAATTATCTTTACACAAATATGGGTCATACAAATTAAAATAGATTAACAATTAATCAGCATAAAAATTAATTTAATGCCGAATACAATCGATATTAATTCAAGTTGATCAAGCAATCTGTGCTGACTACTGCACAGAATTCGCATTAAAGAAATATGTAAATTACACAATTTTTGAGATTATAGCAGAGCAATGAGCATTTGCCAGCCATCAGGCGCCAAAGGACAACAGCATCAGTAGCAACTACATGAAAAAGAAGCAGGATGAGGCGCAGTGGAGTGGCAGGACGTGGCAAACTGGTGGCAAAAGCATCGCTAATTACTTGCTCATTATGTTGGCTATTTAGGTTTAATTACGCCAAGCGCCATCCATGACAAGGGCGACAACGAGACACACTCACACTGACACTCACTCGACACACTCACATTCACACTCACACACACTTACACTCACACACGTAGAAGTAGATACACTCGAAGCGATATGCAACAGCAGAAGCTCGCTAAAATTTTGCCAAGCGAAAACCTTTCACTTTTCACCTGCTGCCCTTGCCCCTGTTCCCTGGTTGTGTTGCCGTCCCTGGTCATAAAATGTGCAACGTTTCCTATTCAAGTGCCACAGAGTACAGTGGTGGCAGGGGACACAGGATGCCGTTGCCGCCAATTTGCAGGCATTCAAAGCGGATACTCACAGTGTCAGTGTGACCATAGCGGAAGATGAGAAAAGAGGAGTAGGAAGTGCACATCATGCTCTATACAGGATTAAAATAGTATAGTGTGTAAACAAAGGGTGAAGTGTAGGGTGTGGCAGCTTTTTCACACCTATGTGAATTTTAAATTTTACTTAAAGCTTAACAACTTATGTTGAATGTAAAATAGAATTAAAATATTAAAAAAAAGAAGAGATGAAAAAATAAACGAATAACAATTTGCCTTGTTTATAGCAACCCTTCAGCACTCACTCATTTAGGAGGTGGCACTTTAGCATCTAATATTGCTTAAATGTTTTATATAAGCTTTATTTTTTGTATATTTTTTTTTTGTACTTGTTTTAATCCGCATCTGTGTAATGAGATGGAAGCACTTAATGCTGCCCGTCAAACAATTACCCCCGTGCCAGAGCTGCAGTCATTCAATCATTCACATCATTTTGCTGGAAATGAAGTTCAGCAAAATTGAAAAACGCACACACACACGCACTTACCTACACACACACACACAATGGGTTGACAGGAGCGTCAGCTTGTCTTCAAATTGATGTCAGCATTAGTGACTGATCCTTGATGGGCCGTGCCCAATTTTCATATTTTTTTTTTGTGTTTTTCTACGACATTTTCAAAAGGGAAACACTTGACGCCAAATTCTTTGCGTATCCAATTCACCTGCATATTGTGGTTCAATCATATCCCATGTCAGTTTCTATTTACTTACCCCTAGCATACACAAACTGAAGCTAACGAATTGTAAGCAGTTCTTAAAATAATATGTAGGTATAAAATAACAGAGCTCTTCAAATGTGTTTAAAAATGAGGAAAAAAAGACTGTTGGTATTACTTATATATTGCACAGGGTATCTGGCAGTCAGTCAGCCTAAGGGGTTGATCTGCTTGTGTGGGGGATGTGTGAGTATATGTATGAAATATAATTTCATTATTTGCTGCGTTCAGGCATAAAAAAGGATATCTTGTCGCCATGCGAACGAGCCGCTCTTGCCCTTATCAGAGACCGCTGTCTGTGGGTCTGCTTAAGCATTTATTTATGTAGCACAGACAGCCAAGACAGCAGAGTGAGAGGGTGAAAGTGAGAGAGTGAGTGAAAGAGAGAGGCAGGGATGCAGTGGGACAGAGATGACTGAGTGTCTATTCAATCAGCGAGTCAGTCAGCCATTCAGTCAGTCCCAGAAGCAGACAGACACACAAGGAGAGACAGATAGACAGAGAGACAGACAGACAGACAGACAGACAGACAGACAGACAGACAAACACACACACGCACGCACACAGAGAGGCCATGCAACCTTTTCAATTGGTGTCCTTGCTGTCCTTGGCACGTGCCTCAAGCAAGTGCAAACAGCAGTAAAATGTATAAAAAAACATATATACAGTAAATACAGGCCTTACAGCAAGCCAAGTAAATGTCTGTCAAGGCGGAAGCTTCAATTTTAATTGGATAATTATTTAAGCACTTTGGTTGAAGCCAAAATGAATGCATAAAACATATAAATGCAATGGCCGAAATGCGGAATGCCACAAACAAAATTTAATACTTTAAAAATTACGAGATAAGTTTTAAAAAACGAAACAGTGCAACAGTTGCAACAGGCGCCGAAGCATGGAAATTGTGTGTGTGTGTGTGTGTGTGGAAAATGGAAAATGGCAAATGCAATTCCGTTGAGTTCACGCTAAGTCCATCAGCAGTAGCAGCCACTTTGCGCAATGAAATGAAAGAGAACGTTCTGTATATATAGCTATAGTTGAAGATAGATGCAGAGATAGAGGGAAAGAGAGAATGGATGAGAGTGAGTAAGAGTGAGTGCAAGTGAATGAGTTCGAGTGGGAGCGAAAGTATAAGCTTTGTATGATGGCCAATTCCATTTTAATGCCTGCCTGATGCGGCTGCCTTGGCATTCAAACGTTTCGCATTGAATCCGCTGGACACCAAATTGTATGGCAATGATTTCTAAATGGCCGTTCTCCAAATTGCATGCAGCAGCATCAACAGCTGTAACAATACTAACAACAACAGCAACAGCCATAGCAACAACATCAGCAATCCGCTCACTATCAAAGTTCATTTCGCGTAGCCTTTCTGACTGCATTTTGCAAGGGCCAACAAGTTCCGCTGTTAGATGCTGCTGTTGCAGATCCTCCTGCTCTTCATGATGCTCTTAGTGGTGGAGTTGCAGTTGCAATTGCTGTTGAGTAGCTTAAATGTTTCAGCATCCAACAAAAATTGCCCTGAAATTGTATGCATGTGAGAAAATACAGAGCCACTGCCAGACGATTGCAGAGCTAAATGTTTTTGGTCAAAAGGCAGGAGCGCCAGCGCCAGCGAGAGGATTAAAAAGCAATTGCCAGGCTCATGCCCAAACATGTTCCCATGACAGCAAATGTCAGTTTCGCGAAATAATTCCCTCGTGGTCTCTTCTCTCTGTCTTGCTGTCTCTCTTCCTCTCGAAATAGATGCACAAAGAGGTCATGATACTATTTTTGACTATGATGTATTGATGTACTAACAAATCGGTTGCTGTCACTAAATTTGTCTGTCTCTCGCTCTCTCTTTTTTCTCTCTCTCTCAATCTCTGTCTCTCTCTTTCATTCAACTTAGAAGGATTTTCAAATGAATATAGTATGTAGGAGTTCTAATTGATCTAGCTATACTTTAGGCGCATGGAACTTAATGTAACAGAATCGACAAATTTGTAGATTTGCTTCTAAAGTTTCAGTTAACCATTTAGATATAGTTTTGTAAAAGATTAGAAAACAGAAACAGATATTTAAAATTACTTTCCTCTCTACTAAGAGGCAATTTCTCAATTGAAATTATTAAATAATCTAGCTATGCTTTAATCTAATGAAAAAATGGAATTTTAAATGTTTCGAAACAATAGCATTTCTGAATAAAAGTGCTATATATATGCGCTGGATCTAGCTTTACTTTAAGCAAAAATTGTAGCATAGATCGGACAAATTCGTGAATTTAATTTTATAATTTGGGGTTACCATTCAGAAGATTAGAATTGTATTTTATAACATAATAGAGAATAAAGAAACAAATATACACTCTCTTCTCCTTGTTCCAAAAGTTTTATCAATCTTTGAAACTGTTTATATTAACTTCATTTTGCTATACATTAAATGAATGGAAAAAAAAATATGACAGAAACAACGACTTGATAAATTTGAAGCTATAGTTTACCATTAGCCAGATTAAATATAAAATTTTATATCAAATTAAGAAAGCTAGAAATACTAGGATTTATAGAAACTTGAGGACTGTTAGCTAGAATCGTTTACATAATCGTCAAATTATTGCCTTCTGCTGCATTTCACAGAGTAGCATGAACAAATTGTTAATGCTGTTGTTCAACTAAAAGCACAAGTATGGGACCCCCGCCCGGACTGACCCACAGCTGAAACTACAACTACAACTACAACAATTGGTAGCCAACTATCGCCACATTGTCGTGGCCCCTGTTAATGATACTTGCAGCCATATTCCCTGGAGTGTCATAGCCGTTTGGGTGCAGTCGTGCACACAGTGAAGAGCGAAATAGTTGGGGGTGTCAGCTAAAATCTGAAAGCAGTGTTGGTAGTGAATGTTTGGCCAAGTGCTTGTTGGTCAATGACTTGGGCCAGTGGCTTGAGTACCTGTTGGCCAATAGGACACGTTTAAATACGTTAATAACTGTAATGATTTCTGTCTGGGCAACGTTTTTTTATTTTGTAATTGCTGTTGTTGTTGTTGTACGCAGTCAACGCCCAGTGGTGCATGAATTCAATTTTAATTCAAGCTAAAATAATTGAAGGCACAAACAGACAGATATTCGAATGGAGATTTCGAGAAGTTGGAGATAAAAAAGATGGACAGATTGCCATGGAAGCAGACGCCAAAAGAGCCAATTGTCAGAGTGAAAACATTTTTCGTTGATTAGAATCAACATAAATAAAATTAATTGTTGCCGGTTCGTCTGCTTTTGCTGCTATTGTTGCCTCTGTAGCTTCTGCTGTTTTTGAGGGTTGCATTCAATTTGATTATTAGCATTTTTGCCTCGACCCAGTCAAGTGAACCGCAAGCAAAGCCAAGTGCAGTTGCTTCCCCAGGGTTGCTATTGCTACACCTTCTCCATCCCTTGTCCTGCTTATTACGACCATGCTGCCTCTTGGCTAATTTTGTGCGTTTGGCCTCAGTATAGATCTCCCCTGGGACGCTCGAGCAGTCGACCAAAATACTCGTAATTATAATTTATTTACGCAGTCCGTCTGCTTGGCTGCATAATTTTTTGTACTTTTTTATATTTGCTACGTCGCAGTTTGTATATTTCATTGCGATATTATGTCATTCAATGTGAACGGCACACTTTAGTCCATAGTGCATAAATTGGATGCAATTGTTTCCTGAGTTATAACCATGCCAACGGACAGCAGGAGTAAATACTTGGTACGGGATTGGGTATTCGTGCGCAACAACCGGCGTCGCGATTTTGCATCGAAAAATGATCAGGAAATTAAACACTCTCTGCCCTTTGGCCACACTTGTTCTCTATGTGCCCACTCATCAGCATGCGGTTACCATAATAAGTATGCAAAATCTCTGGCAGCTGCCGTTTCCTGCTACTGTTGCTGCTGCTGCTGTCGAAAGCCATAAATTACACAAAACTGACCACCAACCAGCAGCAGTTGGAACTCAAAACCCGGCACCGCTAACAGCAAAGCCTCGCCATTATGTAGAGTGCATAGGAATTGGGAATGGAAATGGGAATGACTATACGAATGGGTGGCTTGTAGAGCCTATAATATGCAAAATATGCATTGCGTATGAGTTCAAAACAGGAGCCAATGTTGCATGCCACAGATACAGATGAAGAGACAGAGACAGACAGTTATACCGCTGCCAGGCACTATCGAAAACCCGCTTTCTCTCTCACTTTCTGTCTATCTGTCTCTGTCTCTTTGAAGCCCAATCAGCGAGCAGAGCAAAGTAATTAAGCGCGCTTGAGTTCGATTCGAATGGTACCCAAAAACTGCAAAACATGTCCCAGAGGTGTCATCTTTATGGGAATAACAGAGCAACGACCACATACCGAGTCCATAGTACTCAAAGATCCACTCACAATAGTTATTCATTTGCATGTATGTATTGTTATTCATTTTTGTCCCTGTGTGTGTGTGTATGAGTGTGCACAAATCAAAGCTCATGTTCTGCATAGACACACACATATATACAGTGGTCTATAAGTAAAGAGAACTTACCGTAATTCGAACGTTCACGCAATTATATCAAAAGTTTGTCATTCTGTAAACGCAATGTTGAAGTTGCTTAAATAAACGCAAATTTCTGAAATTCCATTTATGCAATACGTTTAAAAACGATGAATTCCTAATAAACTTAGTTTTAATATCGACTAATATGTTTAAAATAAATTTTAGAGGTTTTTCCAATATAAAGAATTTCGATATTCAAAGAAGAAATTAAATTTTGTAGTCATTTTGTTTAGTAGAATGTTTGCTTCATTATCAGAAGAAGCTAAATATTATTATAACAATAATTAAAAAAAATTTAATAATTGTATAATGGTAATTACTATAACGCCATGGCATCTACCGAATTGACGAACTGATCAAAATAACATGACAAGTTAAAAAAAAACAAACATATTTTTAATTTCATTATTTCACCTTATTTAAAAATATATAAAAATATACCTTTTTCATTTATAAATATTTTATTTCATACTACTCTACAATGTGAACAAACCTATTAAAGAGAGCACGTCTACATAGAGGAACTTCTAGCGAAATAAAGCTATGGTTGGCATCGAAGTGTACTAAATTCCAAGCCCACTGTAACTCTCTGTCTCTCCCTCTCTCTCTCTCCCTCTTTCTCTCACTTTCTCTTCCACTCTTTCTACGACTATATCTCCCACTACCGCTCTGTAATCAATAAATTCTATGGCATACTTTACGGCGTTTGTCCCAAAGAGGCTTATGGAAAACGAAAACGAGAACGAGAGCAGAAGCTGTAGCTGTAGCTGCAGCAACAATGCTGGCCATGTTACCAATGAAATGCAAGCATCAAACCACTTCCACAGACACTGCAACTGCCACATGCAACTGCAACTCTCCACTGACAATAGGCCGAAAGGTGCTGGCGACATCTCTGTATGCCTGTTTGAAAACTGCATCCAACTTGATTGCAGCCAGTCAGCCAGCCAGCCAGCCAGCCGGACATGACTGCAACCAGTTGCATTGGCAACGTTGATTTTTCAATTCAACAGCAGCAGCATCAGCATCAGTGGACTACAGTCTGAGCCGAGTGCTTGGGCATTTGAATCATGCCTAATGCTTATTATGAACACTTGGACGCTTACAAATTTATGCGTGGCAAGCAGTAGCAGCAGCAGAAGCAGCAAACACATTGGAGTCGATGCCTTTGATGCTTCTGCTGGCCAAAGCTGCTTAGCCAAAAGGAGTAGATTGGCCAGCTGCCCGCATGGCTGCAGTGAATTGTTGTTTTTATAATTTTAATTGAAGCTCAGGCTTGCCAGACTATTGAGAACAAAATCGATGTCGTTCTCCATGTTCAGGTCTATGTCGATAACAATGTGAATGTGGATGTCTATGCAGATGTCTATATGTGTAGCGGCCTTTGTCTGTAGCTGTAGCTGTGTCTGTATTTGAAGTGTTTGCTTGAATCTGGCACAAATTGTGCAGCAGCAGAGTTAATGCTAAAATGCGTTTTGGCAATTTCCTAAACAAATATTGCTCTGTAGGATCAAAGGTAACATACAGACATAGGGCGTCACCTTGCAACTGGCAGCCACCTCTGAAAGCCAGACTCAATGGGCTGAGGCATGAAATTGCATTCATTGCTCTCTTTCTGTTTCTGTTTCTTTTTCTCTATCTCGTTTTCCCTTTCATTCTCATTCCATTTCGGTACTTTGTAATCTCAGTACAAACATGTTGTGTAATTAAAATGCCTTCCAGATATTTTGCTGCAAATTTTCCACAACTTTACGTTACGCACACTGACTGCATTACCTTTTGCATTTGCTTTCCCCTCACTATTTGGGCTGTAAATACTCGTAACTAACGTTCGCTTTCTCTTTTTTCTCTTACTATTTATGTTGTTGCAGACGTCACGAATCAGGACTACGTGAAGGTAAATGCCGAGGCTGGAAAGAACGTGACCATACCTTGTCCAGGTGTCACGGAGCACTCACTGGTCGACACGTTGGTCTGGAAGACGCCATCGACGACAATCGCACAGTTCGCCAATCGTATACCGTTGCTGCATAGCCCCAGGGTAAGATCTTCAACGATGCCCTCAATATTTCATATTATATATATATATAATATATGCAAAATATACTATTCATTAAGCATTTTTCTAAACCATATATTTAAAAATACATTTGGGTATGTAAAATTTGTGATAAGGCAGAAGGAAGCATGGCAGACCCGGAAAATAACATTCTCGAACAGGATAAGAAAGAGAGTCAATTGATACATGTCCATCTCTCTGTGTGCTGTCATACAGACAGATAGGTATGAATATCTATATCTCGGAAGCTATAACTGCTACAGTATTTATATTTGGTACAACGAAAGGTGTATAGCTCGCACATTGGTGTTTACTAAAAAACAGCACAGAATGCGTCATTTTAAAGGCATCAAACATCAACTTTATATCAGTTACCAATTGACGAAATAGATATTATTTATCCAATTCGAATATAATATATAACACCAAAAATACTCTACTGTTCTGATAATTCTGTATTTTTGGGAAATAAAAATACTGTATACCATATACAGAGCCCGCTACTCTCGGGCATCGTTCCTAGTGTTGGACATTTGTTTTCTGTGTTCGCATCTAATCTACGTTGTGGCTCTATTTGTAACAGGGATTCGTGTCATATTAGAATTCATTACCCACTCGGGCACTCGAGCGTTTGAGCACTTTATAGCCCCAGCCAGACCACTTGAGCTGAGGCTATTAAATATTTTTGGGTTCTAAACTGCAACCCCCACTAGTTTTCTGGCCATACGAAAAACACACAAAAAACAAACGGTAGCTGTTAAAATAATTGATAGCCAGTTAGTTGCAAGGCGGCTGTTTGAACTTTGGCAGCACCAAGAACCGCTGAAGACGACGGCAGCAACTAAAAGAAAGTGCAGCAAAAGTCACAGAAACTAAGTGGCCATCAGTGGGAGTTACTAGAGAGCTTACACAGCGATAGAGAGGAAGAGAGAGTGGAGGGAGTGGGAGAGTAAATGGGTGGGTGGTTGGTTGGTTGGTCGAGTTACGTCCAATATATTTTTAATGCTTGATAGTCTCACTGAAATAAAAACGATGAGGCGCAAAAATGCTTTAAGTGGCCAACTTGCACTAGGAGTAGCTGCACTAGTGGCAGCACTGGCTCCGACGCCAGTTTTAAACGCACTCCAGGGGCCAACTGAGGCTGGCAAACAAAAATGACGAAGAAGTTGCTGCTGCAGCCAGAAGGTGGCTATGAAAAACACAATGCTTTAGTATGAGAAATCGCCCCCTCAACACAAAGACTCTCTCTCGCTCTTTCACTACACCCTCCTTTCCCCCTCACCTCTCTCTTCCCCTCTCTCAATCTCTTCCTGTCTGTGAGTGTCTCTCTTTTCACACTTTGTGTTAAATGGCAAACTGGGACACTTGAGCTGCAGCCAAAGTTGGCGCCAAGCTAAGCTTAGATGGAGAGGTTACCTGCTGCTGCAGACTTTGGCCTTGCTTTATGCTTTGGCTATAATGTGTATTAAAAGTTTTCCACCTTGGCCAGCCGAGTCGTAGTTGCTTCATTTTATTACAACTTCATACACATACACACAAACACATATACATATACACGCTCTTAAGCAGCTATTAACTTTTGTTTTATGATCCTGGCCAGAAATGATTCATGTGGCTGTCGCTGAGCACTTGCAACTGTAGTCAGTTTAGTTGGAGCTCTAGTACAGCACACTATGTTTAAATGCGAGCTGAGTGATTTTATGCAGCATTCCACAAAATATAGCTACAATTCGTATTGGACCTGGAACACACATGCAACAGCTAGCCGGAAAAAATTTCTAATCAAGATTTCGACCAGAGTTGTAATAAATTGTTGCATGTAATTAAAATTTACTTGCAAATTGCTGGATTATTCTCTGTCTGCTATGCAAACAGAAAATCTGTTGAAAATGTGAAAAAAAAAATTGGAAATTGTGGCGTGCTACGCTCTACGTTATGGCCTAATGAAATTCAATCGAGAAGAAATTTTATGCCACAAGTTGCAATTACAGTGCCTATACATGCATGCTGCAATTCGCGTTTTTTTGTTTTTTTTGGAAAATTGTACACTAACAGGTTATCGTTTAAAAGCCTGGCAAATTTAAATAGCTTCAACTAATTCCTAAACGAGTAAAAGCCAAACTATGAGCTTTACCAAAGTCCAGGCTTTAATGCCATTTAATGGGAAATTATAGCAGGGACGCAAAGTTCCAGTTTAGGCCTAGAAGCATGTTACCAACATGCATTTTTAAATATTTTAAAGGAACACGAGCAACAACCCCGGATGAGGCAAACAAATCTAAAAGCCATTTGCGACCATTGCCCCCCATTCCAACCCTACTAAACCCAATTTGCCTAGCTCAATTATGAGCACAAAAAGATTTTAAGCAACAACATCAACAACAACAACAGCAATTTTCAAAAATAACAACAAAATGTTGTCCATTGCATGAAAAAGTTTTCGGATACGGCTACAAATTGTCGCCAGAGTCAAATGCTGTACCGATATATCAGACTATTTTAAGTGCTGACCATGCAGGGCCAACCAACCAATCTGACAGTCAGCTGCAGCTGGGGATGGATAAGGACAAGGACTAAGGCGAGGGCAAGAGCGTGGGCGTGGTCATGCAGCAAACTAGCTAACTTATTTGTCTTTTGTATTAAAAAGTTTGTGGAGCCTAAAGTAGAAACTCGTGTTGTCCAGGCATTGTTGTCTGCACTGTCAACGTGTCCATGCTTCTCTTTGCTTCCTTCAGTTTCCTATACTAGCCAAACACCACACCCTCCCATCTCTCTTACTCTCTCATTACACCATTGTATTGTTATCCCCTCCCCCTCACTCTCTCTCTCTATCACTTGCTTTCTCTCTTCGTTCGACTGCTGTTGTTTTGCACACGTTGTTGCAAAATTTGTTTGTTATGCTAACTGATGGCAAGCAAAAATAGATTAGACACTGGGCTAAAAAACTGTTCATTCGATTCCGTATTCGTAGGCTGTAAAAGTATCAGCCAATGTTGTGTGTTATACTGTAAGGCAGTCCCATCAACGCATTGGTCAAATGTTAACCCAAATAACCAAATATCTAACCAATTTACTTATTTCAGATACAACTACTGTCCGACAACTTTGGCTTGCAATTCTCACCGGCTCTGGCCAGCGATACTACGGAGTATATATGTCTGGTCAATGATCGTCATATACCTGAGGCAATTGTGGATCTGCTGGTGCAAGGTTAGTTAAATGAGATCATCAAAATAGTCACTATCATTCCCAGTTTGACAATCTGTCCTATTTTTTATTTCATTTATTTTATGTGTATTTCTGCTGAAATATTGATTTTAAATATTATTAAAACGAATTTTTAGAGTAATTTATAAAAGTGAGGGAATTTTGATAACTATAAAAAAAAATTAAAATAATTTCATAAATATTATTTAAATAACGATTTAAAAACGATTTTTCAGTCAGAGCGTTAGTTGTTTTTTACTTACATTTATTTATTTTCATTTGAATTTTCATTAGAATAACTTAACGTTGGTTTAGCATAAATATAACATTTACCATTTAATTAATTAATTTAATTATTGTATCAACTTCTCATTTAATTTTGGTTTGATTACTTATCTGGCTCGTTTATTCGTTTACCGTGCAAATGTTTCTTTTATCGGTAGGTCGAATATGTAATTGTATAAAAAAGAAAACAATACAACAAAACTTGAATTGTGGAGATACCCCATCACTAACCATTTTGAACATATTATTTCTTTGCATTACTATTAAAAAGGATCAACGCTGCAATTATGAAAAGAGTAAATCTCTTTTAATAGAATTATTAACATAATAATTAAAGGTTGTCTAATCATGTGATTAAATGAAATATATCGCATGATAATTTAACTAAATGATTACTGTGTGCAGCCTGCTGATAAGTTATAATTAATATGGCACTCAGTAGAAAAATAGATTGTATGTGTGTGAAGATATCATTTCCTCATTATTATCATTTTATATACCTTTGTTTTTATTCTGTTCCGTTTTGTTTCGCCTTGGTTTTGGCCATTTGTTGAAAGCCATAACAACATTATTGATTTATCCGGTTTCCTTCCACTTTGGTGATTTCATTTTCAGATATGTGGAGAGACACACACACACACACACACACATCTCTATATTTGACTCTGTGCGTGTGTGTGTGTGTGTATATTACTTTGAAGATATCATCAGTGCACATACATTTTTTCGCATTCTCTTTCTTGTCATGATTTTACATTTGCATTTCAGTGATATCTGCCAGTATTTCTCTTGTGCTTCTCATGTTCCTTGTTGACTCGCTCTTTCTCTCTGTCTACTTCTTTCACAGATGTGCCCGATCCACCCGAGCGTCCTTTATTAATAAGTTTCACGTCACGCTCCGTGAACCTATCCTGGGCCCACTCCCAGCATCCACGGAATGCGCCCGTGACTCATTTCATAATTGAAACTCGGTAAGTATTGCAACTGCAACTGAAGCAGCTGAAGCTGTAGCTGTAGCTGTAGCTCTGCTTGCTTTTAAATATAGCTTTCAATTGGTAAACTGTATATTTAATTCCTAAGAATGTTTAACTTTAACATATATTTTATATTTTAGTCATCGTTTTAAGTTGAATTTATTGCATAACCATTGTCTTGCCTCTGGAGACGCTTGTCTTCAATTAAAATCAATTTCGGTCGATTGTATGGCTGTCAGTGACACGCCCACATGACGCCCAATTGCTTACAGACTATCAGTTGTAAATATGTATATATTTTCCTGCTGTGTATTTTAATTAATATATGAATTGATAAAGATTGCGGCTCGAATCAGAGAGTATACGCACTTCACTTGTGCACCATTTAAATAGAAAAGAAAACAACACACACACAAAGACAATATACACACATGTAGTCATACACACCGTCACACACACACAGACACAGTCACACATACACACGCAGTCACACACACACACATACACAGAAACAGTCACACACACATTTATAGACAGTATGCCAGCCACAGGCAAACTCGTTTAACACGCACAGACACAAACATTGCAAGAAAAAGGGCTGGGAGATAGATGTAGCAGCAGCAGCAGAGGCGGAGGCAGCAGTAGGAACTGCAGCGGCTATTTTCCGAATAACTTGAACTCAATGCGCAGCATGAAATAAAAACGATTGCCGCCAGGCAAATGAAAATGCAAAAGAAGTGAAAAGCGAAACTTTTTCAATAAATTCCCATCATGAGCAGTCGCTTCAAGGGCCAGGGACAACAGTACATTGGCGGAGGCGTAGGTAGAGGCTGAGGCAGTGGGGGAGCAGAAGAGGGGTTACGGCAGCGGCAGCTGAGCGACCTGCACAAGACACCGGGGCCGGCAATCGATGACAGGCAACTGAAAAGCAAAGCCTGTGGTGCATTTATGCAAAATAAGAAATAACCATACACAACTACGAATTGTGTGGTTGTATACACACACACACACACAACACAAAAGGGGCAAACGCGCGAATGCCAACCGAGAATATATATACGTATATATATTGTATACTTCTATATGTATACTCTCATTTTTTTTGGGCGTGCGCCCAATGCACAAAATGAAGCCAACAGCCAGGGGCTCTGCCTGATGCTCGGTGACTGCATTTTATGTAAATTCCCATCGATGTGAAGTGATGTGCGGGGAGCGGGGCAAGGAGGTTGAGTTTAAGTTGATATTGTTGTTGTTGTTGTTATGGTTGTTGTAGTTCTCGTTGTTCTGGTTGTTGTTGTAGCTGCCATAGCACGCCTCTTATTTACATTTTCGCTTGATTCGGTTTATTTGCGCATATGCATACCATGGCGGGGGCGTATGTGCCTCGTCTGTATATGTGTGCTTGTGTGTGTGTGTGTGTGTGTTGGTGTGTATTGATATGGAGAATATCTTTCAGTGCGTCTCTGTAAATTGAAAGACGATGACAACGACATGCTTCAACAGAAATCTCTCTTACGGATCGTGCAAATCCACACTGAATGCCAATGCAATTGAATATGAGTTTCGGGCGTTGCTCAAGTGGCCGTAGACAAGATTTTCCTTAACATGGGAATCAAAATCATAAACGATAACAGACACACACACACACATACACACACACAGTATGTCTCTCTGTCTGTCTGTCTGTCTATCTGATTGTCTGTCTGCCTGCTCTCTGCTGTTATGATTTGTCATTAAAGGCTTATTGTGGCATTTCATTTTGGGTTAAAAATACTAACACAATGACACGTATATATGTCTCTTTGTGCCTGTGCCTGTCTGTCAGTCTTTCTGTCTGTCAGTCTGTCTGTCTATCTGTCTGTCTGCTTATTTATATGAATCGACTCAATGGTGTGTTGATATTTTTAGTTTTTGTCCCTGTCAGTATGACAAAGCACAAATCAATCATCATTTTAAGTGCTCTCTGTTGAATTATGCATGCATAAGTGATAGAGATACTACATATATATTGTTATGGCAAATCGAGTTAATGTTTGGGTTCAAGTCAAGCAATTATGTAATAAGGATCTAAGCAACCGATAGGATCAAAATCACTTCTATTTGTACAAAATATTCTTTGCCATAGAAAGTGAAGAAATTAATTTTCATTATAATGTAAATAATCCATACATTTATTAATGAAAGAGAAGAGTGCCATCTATGTGGGTCATTCTGTTCAACAAATTTTTAAGAGTATTAAGGGAAATATGCACAAATATCTGAGCCATATAATGTATGCATATATATTAAATGTAACTATAATTGTAACAGTTTTTAAAAACATAACATTAAATCGTTTATCGTTCATGTTTGTGTGTTAGTTTATATTATGTTTTTTTTTTAGTATTAATTCAATTTAACTGAAATGTAGTTATTTAAGCAAAACACTAAAAAATTCAATATATAATAATTGAATTGAAATTCTCAAAAAAAAAACCCTACATAGAAAGAACTAACATTAAAAACACCTAAAAATAATATTTAAACAAAACCATTAAAGCGTCATTATAAATATAGTTAATATTGATGTAACGGTACTTAGTTTTTCATTATATATGAATGATTTATGGCCACAATATTTGTATAGATTGTATGTGTGTGAGTACATTTGCACTGTGCAAATAGACTAAAATAGTAGGAATTGTTAATTCATTAGAATCAAACTTTATGCTTATTATGGGTATGTATTTGCATTTAGTACAGTCAATAAAATATTGTAATTTGCTTTATTTTCGATATTATCTATGCAATTCAATGTGCTTATGTTTATATACCCATACGAATACACTTGCACTCACACACACACACACACACACACACACACACACACACACACACACACATTCACATAAGCATACATACATTC
>JBANCZ010000409.1:0-37327 GCA_037040025.1 Sphaerogastrella javana
ATATATGTGTGTGTGTGTGTGTGTGTGTGTGTGTGTGTGTGTGTGTGTTTGAGTGTGTGGCAAGGACAACGTCAACGTCGACGAGTACGGCCCATTAGCACGATTGTTGAGCTTTAAGACTCCCTTGGTTTCTGGGCATATTCTACCTTGGTGCACATTACCAGACCCTATCATAAAACTACAGCTTACCAAATATATTCATTCTCGAATGGAGTCTACGGCATATGGCATAGGGCATAGAGTCTATCGAGTTTTTCTAGCGAATAGTGCATTGGGAGCATGTGCTCAAGTTGTTTAAGTCAGCTTAGAATTCGGGATAAGTAAAATATATGTTTATTGTGGATATACATATAGTAGTGTATATATAATGCCTATTAAGTAGTAGTGCATAAATTAAAGTAGAAGTAGTGCATAAATTTTAAGTAAACCAAAGTTTATTGATAGATTTCCTATCATATACTCGGGCATTGCTTGAATACTTGAAGAATATGATGGTATAATAGGCTTGGTGGTAAAAGATAACTATATTTTAATATATATTTGTCTAGATCAACGTTCATATTTAGTATTGTATTTTAAAAAATTTTCTAAAACATTAATATGAATGTTTAACATATTATATTATATTATATTATAATTAAACCATAAGCAAAATTTCCATGTAAAAACAAAGAGAGTTATTTGTTATATAATACTTAAGTAATAAATACCTTTAGGAGAATGAAAATGCCATTAGAAACTACTTGAATCGAATATTGTAAAACTAACACTTGGCAAGCAAATTCTCAAGCAATTGATATGTTATGGAGCCACTTTACACCATTCGAGAGCCCAGAACCAAGACAAGGCGAGCCAAAGCAAAGTCTGCACTTGAGTGCGAACATTTGGAGCAACGCCAAGTCGAACCAGTCGAGCGGGTGCTGACCAGCTGGCACCAGAAATATATATATATATTGATTGAGAGAGTGACAAGGAGAGACAGAGGGAGAGGAACTGACTAACTAGGCAAGCCGATGATTCCATCTCATTCGAAATGCGAGGCATAGCTTGAGTCAATAAAAGTGCGACAAAAAAAGAAAGAAACAAACAAAAAATTCAATCGATCTCTGTTTTGGGGTATGTTTGTGTGTGTGTGTGTGTGTGTTTACTTATTATTATTATGTGCTAAGCACTTTTTAAGTATATACAGTCAACACACACAGCATCTCATTTAAGCACAGCTGGTGCTAAGGCAAATTTGTGTTTTAGTTACATTTTATTATTAATTAAATGTGCTGATTCTGGGAAAATATGTCGCTATCAGCGATTTAGTTAATCATTTGTTCGTGCTTGTGTTTTATTTGTATTTTATTATTGTTGTTGTTGCTTGTGTTAGCCATATCAATAACAATGCTCAATCTTGAGCTGATTGTTTTTCATTATGTTGATGGTGACAAATTGAATCTGCCTTCTGGAACCTCCGACTGACCATGGGAAACAGAAACGATACATCACGCAGTTGAGTGCGCTCAATCTGTAAATGGCTGTGCGAGTTGAAGTGTGTGTGAATGTGAGTGTGAGTGTGTGAGTGTGAGTGTGAGTGTACATGGATGTATGTCATTCTTATCAACATTTATGCACCTTCAAATATACATATATACACATGCTATACCTATAGAAAGTCATTCTGTCAGTCGGGCAGGAAGAACACTCGACGGTTACACCGAGAAAAGATAAATATGTCGTAAAAGTTTTTTATTTGCGTTTTATTTTTGATACAGCAAATGACTAACTTGTTGGCCGACAGACGCATAGACAGATAGAGAGGGAGAAAGGGAGAAACAGAGAGAGAGAGAGAGAGAGAGAGAGAGAGAGAGAGGCAGTCGGACGAAAGGACAGACATACATTCATACTATATACGCTCATAGCCTGTGGGTACATTAGACAGAGACAAGCAACGACAAAAAACAAACGAAACGAAATGTTGAAATAAAAAACAGAAGGAAGAAGGCACAAAGAGAAACAGAAACAGAAACAGAAACAGAAACCATAACAGAAACAGAAACAAAGCTAGAAAACAGGCGAACACCAAGTGACAGGCGGAGCAAGCGTCTGTCACGCACAGACCACCGGGTTGTCCCAATGCGGGTGCTGCCTAGACTCGAAAAAAACCCCTGAATGAAAACTTTAAAACACAAAACGAAATCATAAAAAACAACAACAAAAAATAAAACAAAAAACTCTACAAAAAATGAATGAAAATGAAAACAAGAAATGTAAGGGGGAAAATGAGTAAAATGTGCAAACGAATTATGTATGCGCTTTTTGATTGCTCAGATTTTCGTATAAAACTACAAAAAGCCAGTGCATGCTATATTTGTTTAGAATTTACATAGATTATATGATTATAGTGCTCTAAAACTGTATAATTTTCATTAAATTAAGACATAAGTGCATAGCAACAAAACTTACATAGAATAAAGGGAAGAAAAGGTATTTTCATAGTATGTTGTTTGCTTTGAACTATATCTATTAACTCATCGTTGTTGGCTTTTTTTATGCTGTAATTCATTGTAATTTTAATGCCGACTAATTCTGGCATAATACCCTATTTATTATAGGGTATAAAAAAAAGCAGCTGGCAAAGCGCAAACAACACAATAAACTGTCCTTTCCCCCTATGAGCTTTCGACTCTCTCTCTTTCTTTCACTCTTCCTCTTTCTCTTTCTCTCTTTGTATCTCTCTTTCTCTCCCTCTCTCTCTCTCTCTCTCTCTCTCTCTCTCTCTATCTCTCTGTATGCCTGTCAGCTTCTGTTGCGGGCATTCCGAGTGCTACGAAAAGGTCAACAAGAGAGAGCAAGTGACAGAGACAGGGGGCAAGCAGGCAAGTGGCAAGCTGCTTGAGCCAAGCATGGGCGGAGGGGGTGGTTGCAGCAAGCCGACCACAAGTTTTTATTACGCATATAATACCAGCGATTTGCCCGCTCACTCACTACTTAACCAACAAGAGAGAGAGAAAGATAGAGATAGAGAGAGAGAGAGAGAGAGAGCGAGAGACGGCAGCTCAGCTTTGAGAGGGGTTGTGTGCGGGGTATAGTCACGCGGTGGTTGCAAGCAGCGAAGTCTGCATCATTTTTATACTTTTAATTTTTTATGCCGGTGACACAGTGACATCAAATGTCAACGAGCTGCAAAACAAACAGCAAAACACCAACACCAACACCAACACGAACAGCAACAGCAACAGCAGCAGCAACACGAACAGCAGCAGGAACAGCAGGAACAGCCACAACAGCCGCACTACTATAGGCAGGCAGGGGGGTGTGGCAGGCAGGTGGGCAGGCTGGCAGCATAAATATTTTGAGTATGAGCGTCCATTGGGGGCAGCAGCGTGGCGCTGTGCGGCGCACAAAGTCATCGCAGCGAGAAAACTGCTGGAGAAAAACCATAGCATACATTTGGGAGCCGTTGCCGTTGAGCTGGGCTGAGCTGCGAGCTGCTCTGGTGAAAATTTGCGAGTTTGTGCGATAATAACATATGTAAGTTGCCTGTTACAGTGTATATATGTATGTATATATGCAAGTGTGTGTGTGTGTGTGTGTGTGTGTGCATAAGTAGCATGCAGGTTTTAAATTTTAGCCCATAAGCTGCTCACTGCACGAAAGGACTCGCAGTAACAGATACATTCGACGTGGGCAAAAAATTTAAAGCCGCTGCTCAGACAGGGCTCAAAAACTTTAAATGAACTTAACAAAGTATATGCATGAGTGTAAGTATATATGTAGATACATATAGATACGTGTATGTTGCGTATTTAGCGATTTTTCGTGGGAAGCTTTGTGTGTATCTGAGAGATACATGCGAGTTAATCGTTGTAAAAGCATTTCAAAGTCAATTAGGAGCGCAAAAGTTCATGGCATTTGTAATGTTTTATTGTTGTTGTTGTGTTGTAAATGTTGTTATTGTTGTAAATGTTGTTTCTGTGCCTGTGTTTAACATATTTTGTTCAACTTGTGGGTGTGTTTCCCCAAAAGAAACCAAATACCCTTTCGGCTCATCAAAGAGTTTAAAAGGTCGCAGTCTCTCTGTCTGTCTCCTTGTCTATACGTTTGTCTGTCTGTTGTATGTCTGGATAATGAACACACACAACAATAGTATACAAGTAATTCAAACTATCTGACAACTTAATAATGTAATGAATGTTAAACAATGATTGAGCGTATTAAAAGTTGATTGTCTTCATTTGAAGCTAGTTAAACAATAATCGAACTACATTTAAATTTCATCACTTAATTCCCCTTAACAATTGCGGTTTGTTTTCGTTTTCGTATTTTTTTATGAATGCTGTGCATTGTTTTGACGGCATAAACGATTAATAAATGTTTTTTTTCCATTCTTTAGTTCAATAATATAAATGAAGTAGTGATTGAGATAAATATTTAAAATATATAACACGCTGTTAAAATGTATGCCAATTTCACACTGATGAATGCTTAATTACAATTGCATAATTTACAATTTATATATTATACTCTTAAGTGTTATACATATATATACTCCATAGTCTATAGTATCTTCTTCTGCGTACTCCATTTCGACAAGTTGGTATCTATATGATCGAAAATGCCTTCATTTGTTGTATGGTGCTTTGCTTATCGATTAAGTGCTTTAATAATTAGAATTGCATAATTTATAATTTATCTCATATTATTTTGCTATGACTTTATTAAATGTTATATATGTATACACTAGACCATAGTCTATACTGTGTACTCCATTCCGATTAGTTTGAATCTATATAATCGAATATACCTTGATTGTCATACAACGCACTTCGCTTATCGATTTAATGCGTTAATAATTACATTGTTCAGACCCGCCCCGTCCATAAACACACTTTTGAAACATAACATTTAAATAATTATGGCCACAATGTGATCAATAAAGGCAGTCCCAACGCAGAACCTAATAACAGTATTTGAATCTATCAAATGTTCGACATTTAATAAAACACTAGATGCTTTAATCAAGTGGCGTAACATTGAGTATGGTAAATGAATGGATCGAATAAATGTGTTTTTTATTCCATAGAAATAACTATTCTGTACTATACTAGTCCAAAATAATTGAACCTTCTTTTTGTTCTCGAAATAAAGAAAAGTTTGCAACTTTTTCATTCGCTTTGTTGCACTTTAATGTAGTTTAACCTGCTGCAAAATTGAAGCCATGCATGAAATACAAAAGGTGAAAAAAAAGAAAATTAAAATTAAAATGTTAAACTAGAACAAACCTTAAATTAAATTTATCCATTCAGTTGATTGGCTTGAAATTCATAGGCAAGAAAAACATTGAATATAATAATCGTATGCTTTCATTTTATTAAGTAAGAAACATTTTTCGAAATTCTTCTTTGCTTTTACAAGTCTATTAAATAAACTACCAAATACCAAAAGCTTCTGTAAACAATTTAAACATTTTGAGCAGACTTTTGCAATTTTGGCCAGAGCTAAATTTCTGGATTTTGTTGTTGGTAATTTAAAGGCTGCAGGCGGCATAAAGCCAACATACGTTGCCAAGTACAGCATGCAATTGTTTTTTATAGCCATACACCCAAATCAGGAAAAGCAAACACTTATACCCACACACACATACACAAATCATATGTCAAAATCAAAGTTAATCCCTTTGTGTTATGTACAGCAATTGAAATTATGTGCTTAAAGGCTTTAACTGAGCCTAACAAAATACAAATAAAAAATAACACACAAAAAATACCAATACACACACAGAGTAAGTGAACCACAGAGAGACGGAAAGAGATAGATGGAAAGAGAGAGAGAGAGAGAGAGAGCAACAGGAAGACATATAGAGTGAGAGATAGGAGCTCCAAATCGGCAAATGCTGCAGTCAGTCAGTCCGACAATCCCCAGAACGCAGCACAAATTGCGTATGTTTTCCTCATGCTCTTCTCTGTAAAATTGTATTTTTTTTTTCAACATTCTGATTTTTTTTCTCTCTTTTTTTTTTTTGGTTTATTTGTTGCTTTATTTGTGATGCCATTATTTTTGTTTTTATTGCGCCATACATGAAACAATCATAAAAAAAAGGAGTCAAGAGGCGCAATTTGAAACAACTGCGGCAAGCACTTGAACCCAAACGGTTGACAGCACCAACAACATCAACATTTATAAATATATGCATGTAACTGAGAGTGTGTGTGTGTTTAAATCTATAGGTGTGTTTGTGCGTGTGTGTGTGTGCATGTATTACAACAACAAACAATAACAGATTTATTGCATATTTCGCACTGGTAATTGAGATTAAACAGTTCAAAAAAGCAGCCGCTTGGCATTTCATAAACCCGCAGGACACAACGCACACACACAGATACAAAAGTGCACACCGACACACACACACACACACACAGATACACACATAGATACACTCGCACAGATAGAGAGACATACAATCACATATTCATATAAAATACCTACATATAAAGTCAACCAGTGCGTCCCATAGAGCAGCGCATAAATTTCAACTTTCCCATACATATATAGATATATATAGTTTTGCCCTTGTTCAACCCATTCACACACATACACCTATTAACCCTTTTTAGCCTTCTCCACTCACACACACACATATAGATACACTTGGCCCACAGTCGAGGTCAGCAATTTGATCACAAAACTTGCATGTAATACGTTTTAATAATTGTCAAGTTGCCGCCTTTATTTATGACAAACTTTTAATAATTTAATTGCCCTTCACTCTATGATAATTTGCTGCTGTTGTTGTTGCTATTGTTGTTGTTATTTTTGTTGTTATTATTGTTTCAATCGCTGGATTTGCCGCATTCGCATTTAATTGATAAATGCGTCGTGCAACGCGTTGCCAACTGTAATTATAGGCGATTTGAATAATTCAATGCTCAGCCTTTAGCGCAGGCATTGCGTTTTGTTTGCGGAATTAATTGTGCGGACAAATACTGGACAGTGGTACGCAACAACTGCAAAAATTATTGAAAAAAAAAGGGACGAAATATTTGATGAAATTTTTCGCAACATTTTATATTTATATTTTATAAATGTTTATCGGTGAAAAGCTTACGTATACTTAATATTGAAGTATGACTGGCTAATGCCTTCTTCTATACATGATCTTCTATATTATAATATGATTATTTAGTATTATTTTCAACAAGACGTATTAATTTGCTGTTCACAGAAAAATTACATTGTTTTTTAAAGAAATTATCAAATTTTTATTTCATTAAAAAAAATGTATGGCTTTAATAACAACAACAAGATCAACAGAACCAATTTGTTTTTATTTAATAACATCAACTAAAATAGCAATGTATTCAAAATAACACCTCTTTCTCGAGATTATACTACTAAGTATGCCATAATTACCCTTTGCTGAAATATATATTTTTAATAGTTTCTTTGTATTTTTGTTTGGCTACTTGTAGACCACGGTATGGTCGGGTTGCTTGGTCATCATCTGTTTGCCGTTCTCAACTGTTGTTGTGCACTGTCATTTGCTTGATAAGCATTCCATACACACTCACACACACACACACACGCATACACGCACACACACATCCGACCACGCCCCACATGCGACACCATAAAACCTGGTACGCCTATTGCCCCAGCACAGTCACCCATGAAACCCTAAACCCATCAAGCGAATAACCCAACACCTTGCAAAGCCCAATGGTGCTTGATATTAGAGTGTGTGTGTGTGTGACTGTGAGTGAGTGTGTTTCTTTGTGTGTGTGTGTGTGTGTGTGAGTGTGTGTGTGTGTAAGGTATATATAGTTTTGCCGCTCGGCAGTCGCTCATAAGCAATTCATGTGTTTGCAAACAGTTCAATTTAATTTTAGTGCCGCGGCTGCGAAATTGCTGCTCAATTATTAAGGCAAAGAATTATTAGAGCTGGGACTCAACTCACGGTGTCGCGGTCAGAGCCCGCTGATAAAGTTGCTTCTCTACGACAAGGTGTTGG
This sequence comes from Sphaerogastrella javana, assembly GCA_037040025.1. Classification (NCBI taxonomy): domain Eukaryota; kingdom Metazoa; phylum Arthropoda; class Insecta; order Diptera; family Drosophilidae; genus Sphaerogastrella; species Sphaerogastrella javana. The sequence continues at coordinate 7,997 of JBANCZ010000409.1, forward strand.
CGCTATCAAACATTGCCTAGGTTGGACAACATTTTATTTTGTATTCGTGAATGAGTGAGTGCGGGTGAGTGTGAGTGTTTGAATGAAGTATGGGTAAGTGTAAGCACATGGGATAGTCGGGTCGGGTTGGCCAGGTTTTTACCGTTTCGGCACATAATTGCGGCGAAACTCGAAGATAAATTACCCAAACTCAAAACTTTGACCTAAGCGCCGTTTCCGTGAGTAAGATTAATGATGCGGCAATTGCCAGCCATATAAACGGCAACTATCACAGCAGCAACAACAGCACAAACAACAACTACAACAACAACAACAGCAACAGCAACAATAAGTCGTACAACTTTATGGGATTTGAATCAAGGGTTGCTGCTTGTAGTAGCATGTGGGCTTGGGGATCTATGGAAAGAGATTGAGCGGCTTCTGGGCAACAACATAATCATTTTAGCAGCAGGTAACTATGAGAGCATGAGCAATGATGGAGAACTTTCACCATGACCAGAGAGCGAGACAGCAAGAGAGAGAGAGAGAGAGAGAGAGAGAGACAGTGAAAGAGAGAGGGATTTAGGCAGAGCACCACATGAGACCTGAGAGCTGAGAACTGAGAACTGAGAGTCTAGGTGCGAATGGGTGCATATTTATGGTTGAATACACCACAGACAGATACACATACTATATGTATCTATATACACATATATAGATATAGGTATGTATATGCTACCGTTGAGTTACTCAGTGAAAGATACATTTATTGCTTTGCCATAAACTTGAGTAATAAATTTCATTTTTATTGTTCAACTGACTCTCTGACTCGCTGACTGGGACTGACTGACTGCCTGACAGCGACAAACAGCAGCTGGGGCGCTCGACCTGGCGCCTACTATATACTACATATGTATATGAGAAGGGGTTAAAAGACAGTATATACTTATATGTATGTGTGAAGTTGCAAGAGGTTTTTCTGGTTGCCAAATTGGCATATTTATGGCCAAGAGGTTCACGCGAGGCGTTGCCAAAATAGCAAAACGATAAACGACACTTCAATGAACTGAACTCCGTGTGCTCGTGATTTATGTCACAGGAACGACTCTTGTCTAGTTTAAAACCGAGCAAGATGAATGTATCCATACACAGCGAGCATCGCTCACGGACGCCACTTGGCTCTAATGGCCATAAGAAACGCGCGCAAATACGAAAATAAAATGTTCAAAGTGATAATCATTAATAATTTTTAACTTCAAGAAGCCGTATAACAAAACGATTTGAAAAAAAAAGATTTCAGATGAGCATGTATAGAAGGATAGATTATAATAAAAGACATATATTATAGAGATACTTGTAAATGGTATAGATACTTTGGATACAATACAATCAGTATCTCATCTTCACTTAAAAAAAGATTCCCGATCAGCTTTTATAGAGAGATGGATTATAATAAAGGACATATATTATGTAGAAATTATTTGATGGCAAGATACTTTAGATACAATACAATTAGTATCTCATCTTCATTTAAACTGTATCTATAAAAAAACGATTTAAAAAAAAATAATTCCCAATGAGCCCTTATAGAGAGTTAGATTATAATAAAGGACATATATTACGTAGATATTTTTTGATGGCAAGATACTTTAGATACAATTCAATCAGCATCTCATCTTCATTTAAACTGTATCTTTTACAAAACCATTTAAAAAAGAATTTGCAATAAGCTGTTATAGAAAGATAGATTATAATTAAAGATTTATATTATGTACAAATTTTTAGATAGTATCTAATTTAAATACAATTCAATAATCTTCTGTATCTTAAACAAAACATTTTAAAAAAGAATTCCCAATAAGCTGTTATATTAATATAGATTATAATTAAAGATATATATTATATAGATATTTTTAAATGATATAGATACAGCACAATCAGTATCTCATCTTCATTTAAACTGTGAGGTTTAAATCGGGGGAACACTGCGATTTCTATAAGGTCACAATGGCTTCATTATGAATTAAAAGGTTGGCCATATGCTCAAACAGAAAGAGAGAAAAAGAGAGACAGGTAAAGAGTATGAGAGAGAGGGCTTCACACACAAGCGGTCTTAGTGGAGTTACGCAAAATTTATGATTATGTGGCATGATTCAAGCTAATCACGTGACACATAAAGCAGAGCGCAGAAAAAAACATTATTTAAATATCTTAATGCGTTTAATTTACGAGTATATGCCATGTGTATAGCTTTTTGTGTGTGTGTGAGTATATAGTAGAGTAGAGTATAGGGTCGACGAGTATATGGGAATATTCAAATTTTTGGCCAGGTGTATAATTAAATTGGAAATTGTGAGCAAGCGAGCTAGCGACTCAGGCGATATCTGCGCACGCACACGATAGCCCGAAAAATGGGAAAAAGGGCAAAGGTGAACATGTTTTCTGGGATTTGAACTTCCAACTGGGCATTAGAGCACTTTGCCGATTATGCAAAAGAACTTGACCCATCGCCGGCGACCCGTAAAACTAGCAGCACAGTCAAGTTACGACTTTAAGTTCAGACTTAATGCTTAACTTCTTACTACATCCGTCTCCCACTTCCACCGAACTACTCTAGTGTGTCGGTTATCAGGCCAACTGATACATTACCATCCAGCGGTCCCCAGGCCATACTCCTGGAATGTGTGTCAATGACCCCCTAGGGGCTAAATAGAGTAGAGCATGGAGTTCGTATGAGCAGCTCGCACACACACATTCTCACGTATGTGTATGTGTGTGTGTGAGTGCCGTTATAAACCTAATTAATGTATTAAACTTGCAAGATGTGTTTCTACCAGTGTTTTACAAGAGGGAAGCTTGAAGCCATTTAAACAGTATTCTCATCAAAGGTGAATATGTTTAATAGGGAGCACAGCTTAATTAATAGATCAATATTAAATTTCAGGTTATAATTGCAGTACAATTTAATAGAGTTATCTTTATAATATAATATATAATCATACAGCTCTATATAATTTTATATAATATAATTAAGTATTAATATAATTAAAACCTTACTAAAATGCATCCAAAAATCTAGGCTAAGCATTTGTGCATTTTCGCGACCCAATTTTAAAGTTATGCATTTAATAATTGAGCAACCCTCGGGTTTGGGTAGTTTATGCTGTGCTTCTCTCATTAAATGAGCAAATTTAATTGGCTCAACGTCACACGCGTCGTATAATTAATGACGTGAGTCACATTCACCGAAACAAGTCAACACAGTTGAACCGAACTCAACTGAACGTGGCGGAAGAGCTCCGTAGAAATGGAGAAAGAGAGATGAGAGTGAGCTCAAAAATGAACAAAATAAGAGAGCCAACATCATCTGAATAAGTCATAAGGTTCTGGCTTTTCAAACAACAGTAATACCAACACCAACAACAACAATAACAACAGCAATAGCAAATAAGCCGTATACGTATCTGTGCATCTGTATCTGTGTATCAGTGTATCTTTTTCGTTTTCGTATTGACTGGCAGTTAACATGGCCAGGCAAAAAGTTTGCTTGAGTTTTCAACTGCTGGCAAAATTGTCCTGTGCATACCAAAAAAAAAACCTTGCAACAAACACACAAACACAATTGCAACTGTCACCCATAGACATACGCATGCTATACCATGCCAAACCCAACCATACCATACTATACCATACTACACTTTATATATATATATATATATATATGTATATACTATATATGTATGTTCTGTTAGTATTTGGCAACAATTTATAAGGGCAATACGTGCAGGGCATATGCCGGCGAGACTTCCTGTCGAGGACAAGCGTTGACTACGACAACGATGACTACGACTACGATGACTACGACTACAACTACGACTACGACTACGACCACGAGTACAAGCATAAGGATGAGCTGCTGCCTTCAGTTGTAGCTGGTTAGAGGGTTCTCGTGGTGCTGGTGTGGAGGGTGCAAAAACTATGCGAGGTCCACGCGTGTGCATACCAATTGCAATGTTGGCAAACATTTTAAAAAGCCAAAACGGAACTCGCAACTGGTAGCAACAAATGCAACTTATGCAGTAACCTTACTGCAAAACTGCTCCAAAGAAAAATGCAAACTGTAGCATACGCTCGACTACAATATACCCCATAAAAAAATGAAATGTATTAAATTTATTTAATTGCATATAATTTGCAAATGGCAAACTGAACTTTGCACTACAGAAAATTAATTTCCTTGCGCTTGAAGCCAGATTAAAGCAATTCTTTTGCTGCTTTGTCAAGCCATTGATTTTGAATTTCTAAGACCCCTATCAATAGGGTATACAGATGGCATATAACCAAAGAGAGAATGAGAGAGAGTAAGAGAAAGAGAACAAATCGAGTTCTTGGAATTGCTCGCACTGCGTTGGCATGTGGCTCTAGCGTTGCTCTTACACAATTCGATAATAAATATTACAAGCTAGACAACAGTAAAAAAAAAAAGTAAAAAAAAAATTTAGGGAAAATGGCAAAAGAAATGAAAATTCAACAGCGAAACAAAACGAAACGTAGAACGGTAAAGTTGTGCACAAAAAAAGAAACGAGCGAAAACAAATTAAATTCGGTTTGCCGTTTGTCGTTTTCTTCGTTTTTCCCCTCTGTTTTTTTTTTTTGTACTTTACATTTCAGAAAATTTTTAGCAATTACCAGACGCCGGGTGGGAGTAATACAAGAAGGGGCTAGCCATTGGCAATAATTTGCATAAGTTGCTGTGGAAGTAACGACAGTGGGCGTGGCTAGGGCATTACGACATCGCATTGATTACAAGCGTGAAAATGAATTCCAAATATGCCACGATGAGCACGACACAGTAAACCCCAAATGCTTCTACAACAACCTAAAGCCACAAAGAAATATTGTACCAAAAAATATGGCTCATTGTCAGTCGACGCCGCAAGGTATGCCATGATTTCTGTAACAGAGAAAGAGACAGATAAAGTGAGAAAGAGAAAGAGAGAGAGAGAGGGCAAAACCCGAATTGCGGTTTTGTGCTCTTTGATGGAAAGTCTATTCTGGCATGGCCAAAGAGTTTGACAACATTCCATAGCAATGAAATGAAATTTATTTAGAAATACTTAAATGTATATTGAATTTGTTATAAATCTTTAATGTAAAACTAAAAATCAATTGAATTTAATGATGACTCTACTAAAACTCCCTTTTCTATTCAAAATAAGCAAACTTTTGAGCCCCATACAAGTGTATCTAAGCTTCGTTGTGTCTAACCAATAAAAAAAACCTGTATCTGCTACTCATTTGATTTTTTTCTCATCTTATTATTGTTGTTGTTGTTGCTATTGTTGTTGTTCTTGTTATTGTTGTCATTTGTGTTTGTTGTCACATGTATTTGCAGTCGTCTGAGAAAAATGTGCTTTTTATGCTTCATTACGTCGCGTCTTCCTGTTGTCAGTTTTTCTTTACATTTCGTTTAACATTTGTCACTTTTATAGCCGCATGTGTGTATGAGTCCGCCTGCATGCATACATATAGACATACATATGCCCCGCAGCTGCCCAGCTCCATTTAAGGTTTGCTTTTTTATACCCCGTGTTTAAAAATCCAATTAGGGTCTATTAAATTTGTGCAAAGTTGCAGAAGGAAACCTGCAGAGACCTCATATAGTATATATATTCTTGACAAGGAAGATTCTTATTGATTAAAGATATCGGTATTCGATTAACAATATCGATTACCGACATTAATTATAGAAACCGATTATCAAGAAGATCATACAGCACCAACAATTGCTTGAATAATACTACAGTGCTCTAAAAATACTATTCTGTACCGAAAATACTAAACACAAGGACCCTTCTGTCGGGACAGTCCCTACTGTTGAATATTTTTGTATATGTATATATGTTTTCCGTTTTTTTGTGTTTGTGTGTCTGGATTGCAACTGTATTTCCTTTTGTTGTTGTTGATGTTGTTATTGTCGCTAGCATTTCATCAACAGCTGCTGCCAGCCCCTGAACACATCGCCCAGCCTCTTTACAACTTGATTTAAGGTTCAGTTGATATGTCGCCATTTCGTACTGTGTATGTGTGTCTGTCTGAATGTCTATCTGTATCTCTGACTGACTGACTGTATGTCTGTCTTTATCTCTCTAGAATATCTATCCCACTCTAGCTGTCTTGTGTCTTGTCGCCTTGTCGTTCGTCTCGTGTCTCTCGTTTCTGACAAATGTCATGTTCGAAATTGTAGACTGAACTTTTTGACTTTTGACAACGTCAGTCGCTGCCTAGTGATAGATAGACATTATAATGCACACAGTCAAGGTCGTATGTCATTCACACTAAATGGACTGTAAACTTCAATTACGATGCAATGCAACTATCGCTATCAAATTGATTAAATTTACAGAATTTTGTAAATAGATGAAGTGAAAAGTAACATATTAAAAGTAGAGATGACACGGTAATCATATGGTGCACAATAATCGATTGTTTTCCTAAAAATTTCGAGTCAATCGAATCAAAAATGTTTAATGTAAGTAATCGAAATGTTAAAATTTATCATATAATTAAATAATAGGTTAATAGATTTTTTTTAACATCTCAAATTGAAAGTATTTATGAATATATTCAAAGAATATTTTTTGTTCACTTTTTTCTCATCTTGTTTTAAATTATAATAAATGATTTATAACTCATAGAGTTTGATTTCCATTCAAACATTAAAGCACTCCAAATATAAAGAGATCATAATGTTAAGCCACTCGTATTCAGTGTACAGTGAATCAATTGGCTGAAGAATCGCTTGGGCATACTTCAATGATTTGATGATTAGCTGAGAGCCTTTATGCTAGCATTATGCACCCAACCATTGATCTAACATGTGTTTGAGGCATAAAAGTGGCTTTCAGCATTCAACTGGAATCACATTAGCTTGCTAAACTACTTAACACACAAAAGCAACGAACCTGAAGCCCAAAAGCACAGACAAAAGCGAAAGCGAATTCAAGAAGGAGGAAGCCTAAAAGGAATGGAAATGAAATCCTAAACATATTGAACTGTACAGATGTCAGTTGGTGGCTTAGAATATTGGGCTTATAAGCGTACCATTTGGTTCATTGTTAATCTATGGAGTGGGCGTTACTCATTTCGCCTGATTGAATTAATCAGGCTCATTATTTTGTGCTATTTGGCTTTAATGTATTTACGAGCATGTTTCAATTAGGACACGAATCTCAACCACACCCACATCCATGCATATCTATACATCTATACATCCACACATCCGTATCCGTACATTCGTATATCCGTATCCGCATCCGTATGCAGCACAATGCTAGCATACAAAGCCCCACATAAATTCAGAGAAACGCCACGGCGTATGCTTAATATATATGCTACGAATACTATTAAAGTAGAGCTCAAAGCGTGTCTTCGACTTAAGGAATTTATGTGGCTACGTGCAAGGCATTTGGCCAAAATCACTGTACCTTCCCCCACCTCCAGAATACTGGGTACAGTAAGGACTTCCCTTCTGTTCTGTGGCTGCATGTCCTTAAGTGTGCATTGGCATTTCTAGCATGCATATTTAATGCGATCATGAAGCGAGCCATTATTGAAATTGCCTCACAATATTCCTAACAAATACAAGAACAACTATAACAATAACAAATAACAAATGCCTAAGCATCAATTCAATGCAAATATTGTAAATAAATATTTGAAAGCGTCCGTCTGTCTGTATGTCTGTCTTTCCGTCTGTCTCACGTGCACGTGTTGTCATTTTACTTAGTTTAATCAAAGCCCTCACAATGTTTTCATCTCATATTTTGTATGAATCACTAGAAATTACAATTGATGTTGTTATTGCTCATGATGATGACAATGATGATGATGACAATGATGATGATGATGATGATGATGATGACAAGATCATCATTTGATTGCTATTGTTGAAGATGTTGTTCTTGTTGTTATTATTGTTGAAATTACGTAAAGCAATCAATAGCAAAGTACCGGCCCAGACAGGTGACAAAGCACAGAACGCAGCGCACAGATACAGATACTTGCTGAATATGAAAGTATCTAAAAGATGCGCAGCCAACAAAGCGGACAGCACACACACACACACACTGACACACATTCATATATTGTATTATTTTCAATAAGCAGGCGACATATTGATAACAAAAGCTTTGAAATATACCCAGAGCAGCCAAACCATTGCGCTCCTTTTCCCCAATCAGTTACCATCGAACCCCCTTCTATCCCCTCCTTTCGGGTAGAAAATATTGAATATTCCCACACTTATCCACACACAAACACACACAAAGGAATTGAGGAGCTGCTCCGAGCATAAAACATTTTGAAATTGTGAAAAAATTGTATGCCACTGGCATTGTATTGGATTTTGTATTGTCCTGTCCATTGTGGGTGGCAGTTGGAGTCGAAGTTGGGTCCATGGGCGGCGTTTATTTTATTTTTTCAATTTTTTTTTTGTGGATTGAAAATCTCATTGAACATATGTTGATATGTCTAACGCTGCCATGGGATTAGACTACGGTCTGCAGCAAAATTTCTATTATATGAATAAGATTGGAAAAAAACAGACACAGAAAACAAGAAGAAAAACCAGAGGAAAAGAGCGAGAGAAGCGAGGTATAATATCAATATGATATGACTATGAATGCAAGGCAAAAATGCACTTACCACAAAAAACCATTTAAAAAGCTGCCAGTCCCAAAAAAAAAAAAAAACTGCATACTCCCGGTATCACATGAAGATGCAAATGAGTGCGGGGCGGTCGAGTGTAATCGATAGAGAAGGACTGCAATGGGGCGTGTTTTCGACAAAGTCAACGGACTCTGCTTGGCTTTCTATCTCTCTTTTTCACTATTCCACTATCTATGGCTCTCAGTCTTACTGCTTGTATACCACAAAACACTGGGAAAACGTCGCTTAGCTGCAGTTTCCCAACTTCCCTGCGCTAACCCAGTTCAGAACACATTTTTCTCAGTTTTTCACTCAAATGCTAACCCTCTCAGTGCTGCTACTGTTGCTGCTGCTGTCACCTAATCCCCTTTTTTCAATAAGATTTAAATTTGCATTTGACACATATTGGAAGACGACAACGACAGCAACAACAACAACAACGAACATCAACAACAATAACAAAGAACATCAACAACATTACAAACTGCGCTTCGAACACGAATAAATATATAGGGGGTGAAAAATTGGAATAAAAAATGCAACAGTTGACAGGCCGAAGATTACCTGCTCTATAAAGAATACATTTGTATTGTTCGCTCATATTCACTCTACATTTTTAGCCATACTCCGCGGTTGCTCCATATGTACATATATGAAAGGTATAAAGGTTTATAGTAGTGATATGTGATATGCAAAATCTACAGTGCTTTTAGTGCTGCAGCATTTGGGAATTGGGTCAGAAGATGCTGGATTATTTGAGCAGTGTATAACATTGTATAGCGAAATGTAATGTACGAGAGAACTGATAACTTATGTGAATTTTATTTTAGTAAAAAATGTGACATTTTAAAATCTTTCATTAATTTCTTAATAGTTGAAATTTTACGTACATCCAAGCATAAATGAAGAGTATTGTCCAGACCAACACAAAAATGAGTTGACATGCATTACAGTGCATGGGAAATGGACTCAAACTGACAGGTTCAACTACAGACAAGACTACCCCAACTGTATCTACCCCAATATATGGCTAACCGGACAGGTGAAATGGCAGCGCAAAAGAAAATGCATGTCATTAGCATTTGGTAATGGCAAAACTGTTGGATTTGGTTGCGTTGCTTTGACTGCATGACGTTTTGATGGCTTGACGATTTGAAGAACTGACGGTTTGATGGTTTGTCTGAAGTCGCTTGTCGAACAACAGGGTTCTGTTGCCTTGTGATTTGCTTTGGTTTATTTGGTTTCATGCTGGCCAATGCATTGGGGTAAGTACGTTTTGGTACGGAAACCTCATTAGTTGGCATTCCATAAAGCAGCTTGTAAATGAGCCAAAGACAGACAGAACGAGAAAGACAGAGACAGAGAGAAATACAGATAGATAGAAAAAGACAGCAGTGCCAATTTACTAACAATAGCACTTGCACTCGAACTTCTTGGATCTGTATAAGATAATGAGAGTAAAACACTTGAATACCTTACTCTGGAATTCATACTCTTGATGAAAAAACAGTCCAAATGAAGCGCACAGTGTAAAAAATTCAGATGAACATCGTGAATATATATATATATATCATTATTAAAAGCTGCTTACGTTATTTTTGTAATATTTTAACGCACACAGAAAATATTTTCTTTATAAATATGCCAGGCTTCCATTGCATTTTCTTTATATTAATTTTCATTTTCTCTTCTGAGTGCATTCCTGTATTAAACAGAATTATAGCCATATGAAGTAAAGTTTAATAAATCCTAGTAAATTATATTTTTACTGAAATTTATATACAGTATTTTGAATAGGAAAATAATTATAATAAAAAATCTCTAATTCAAGAAATTAATTCTAATAATGATTATTATAAAATAAAATTGCATTATACTTTAAATTAATTTTTCTTGACTCTAATTTAGCTATTGTTTATGCTCCACTTACATTGAATCCTGGACACAAATCGCATTACAAATTTTGACTAAACTTTCTCCATGTCAGATTTGTCCTCCTCCTTCTACACTTGGCTGTATATATTCTGTAGATCTTAATGCTCCGCATCTCAATTTCATATTGTATCTAGCGTATGCTCAACTTGGCTCGCTTCATTAAAATGTAAGCCCTTTTAAATTGGCCTCCCCCTTGCCAATTGGCATGCATGAGAGCCGCTCTCCATGAGTGTTGCCAACTTTGGTTGCTCTTTTTTTTTGCTATTCCTTGTTGTTTTTGCCATTCCAAATCGTTTTGGCCTGCTCTACACGCACATTTTTTTTGCTGTTTTTGTATCTTTTGAGCGTGTGCCTTTCAATTTACTCTTGCTTTTGCTGTTGCTTTGTGCCCAGTTAGTAGAACATAACGCCAAAGTGAGCCGGGTTGTGTTTTTTTCTTTCTATTTTTTGTTTTTTTTGCAAACTGTTTGTCTGGCAAATATCTAAGACTATTTGGCTTAGGCCAACGAATCGTGGCAATGTTTTTGAGCAAAATTGTCAAAGGGTTCGCGCTACATACCGTATGCCCTCAACCCCACAACACCGCCGACCTCCAACCTTTCCGACCACCCACCACCGACCACCGACTACCGACTGTTTGTCATCCTTGTCTTGAATGTCTGGCGGGCAATTTCCATAAAGGACAAGTGAGGCTGCTGTAGCCAAAACGCCGTCAAATATGTTAAATAACAAACTATTTTGCATTTTTTTTTGCCGCCACCACGCGCCACGCCCCCCGCCGCACACCCCTTGCCCCAAGCTGCTTTGTTTGTAGTATCAATGGCCAAGCGTTGGGCATTAGGCAAATGTGAATGTGAATACGAATGCGAATGTGAAAGTGAGTGTATGTGTGTGTGAGTGTGAGTGTGTGTGAATGTCTTGTTTGTATGTGTAAGTGTAAGTTTCTGTGCGTTTGTGTGTGAATGTGGTTCAGTCGAGCGTTGCGAATTCCTTGACGCAAATTTGTGCGGCTTTCACTTGCCACATGAGCAGCGTCTGCTTAAGTTTGCCACTCCCCCTAGATGCCGCCCCCTTCTTCCACAGTTTACCAGTGCTTGCTATGTGCTTATGCTCTACGCTTTCTCCACTCTCTCTCTCTCTTTCGTACGTTTTGCGTTTTTGTTTGCACAGCCATGTCAATTTAAATCTATGTCAAAACACACGGCTTAGTTGAGGTTTATTTATGTCGGTCTATATCTGACTCTTTCACTGCCTCCTTCTCTCTCTCTCTCTCTCCTCTCTATGTTTATCTCACTGTCTGTCTGTGACGCTGCTTCCATGGCAATTGGCTAACCCCTTCCTACCCCATGGCTCAGCCCTTACTCAACTCGTCGACATCGCTTTTAACCGAATTCAATAAAAATGAAAACGGTTTTTATTTGCCTTTCCGAGTCACGTAAATGGATCCTTTGCACTATCTGCATAATATTCGATTTCCACTCGTTTTTTTTTTCTTTTTTGCTCACAAATTTGCCTCAAATTGGTTTGGCAAAATGGTTAAGTGCAACAACGTACGCTTGTCGTATCGTTCCACGCCCCCACCCCCCACGTCCCCCAAGGCCCCTTTCAAACACAGTCAATCATAAAATTCTAATTTCCGTCATATTTGCCCTTGCGAATGGGCAAACATCGATGGCTAAAACGATTTCAACGATATGCCACAATCGTAAATCGATCATTTGACTGTTTCAAAATACAACCGATTGCACTCACACTCACACACACACACTCACACACAGAGACACACTCATATATGATTAACATGAATCAGTAACTATGCGGTTTATAGTCATACTCATGCTCGTATTCGCATTCGTTTTCGTATTCGTAATTAAAAATCAATCAGTGTATGACATAAAGTTCAATGGTGGACAGTAGCACAGATTGAGATGGGTCCGATAGTAGACAAGGCTGTTTATACTGACCGTTTGACCGCCAGATGGCGTGAGTGTTGTGACTGGTGTGAGTGTTGTGCGTGTGAATGTCGCGAAACGAAATACACTTGACATGGCCTTCAACGATTCAAGCCGATTCAATGATTTGGAACGATGCATGAACTAAGGTATGATTCAGCTGAGATTCTTAGAGAGAGAGAGAGAGGGAGAGACAAAGAGAGGGAGAAAGTGAGAGAAAGAGAGGGCGAAATAGAAAGAGAGAAGGTCGTATTCGGATTACGTTCAAGCTATTGACATTTCGAAATTGCTATTGATATGTTAGAGATACTCCATTGTGTAGACAAAAGCGATTCCACTCCTTTTTGGACGCATATCTATATATATATATATATATATTTAGCGAGAAAGACTAATGTGAACTGTACGTAAGTTTGGGACATCGAACAAATTGGGCTTAAGTAGTTAATAATTGACAAAGGGAAAAGTGAGTGTCGAATTGGAGCTGAAGTTTATAGCAAGACGAAGTATAGCTTAAGAGAATAAGATAGTTTGGGGAATAAGCTATAAAGGTCCCTAATGGGATATATACCTTTAAATTATAGAGTAACTAAGGCAAAATTTTAAATTGTTGAAAAATAGGGACAAATGTTAAGTCTAGTGTCATTATGCTTGTTTTAACAAATTTATGTAATAAATTAAGTTGAATGAGTTCAACGAAAAAGAATAACTAAATTCGCAACTAATTAATTGCATTTAAAGTCAACTTATTAAATAAATTACAGCATTTGCATTAATTACATTTGATATAGAAGTTATTTCCTTTTATGCCATAGACTACGCAGAAAATCTGCGTGAAAATCTCTCTCTCAGAGTGAATGGATTAATGGGATTATTTAAGATTTGGTAACATTCTGTGCACGATTTAACTGCTCCAAAGTAGAAGAAATTTTCAACAGTTTCAACGCCTTAGGAATTTCTATCTCAACAGACCAAGAGAGAGAGAGAAAGAGGGAAAGCGAAAGAGCAAAACAAAACATGGAATGATAGAAGAGAGAGAGATTAAACTCAAGAGTCTGACATTTTGCCTCGACCCTCGCGTCAAAGGCACTCAATCATTAGAGGCTCAGACTCGTGAACGCCCACCAGGCCCAGGGTATAGCATTTAGTCTAGGCCAGATTGAATTGACAGTTAAACTATATACACACCATATATACCTACATAGTAGTTAGTTGACTGGTATTTATTTCTTTATGAAATGTTAATTATCTACAAAATGAAACCAAAATGCGAGGCATTAAGTTATGACAGCAGACGATCCCAGACAACAACATTCTATATGGTCTATATACCATAGGATGTAGACCAAGAAAACACTACATTCTTTTGCCTAAAATAATAGACATAAAAAACCCCCATGTTTTTTTTATTATTACTTTCACGCCAGTTTGAGCAGCGACCTTTTGTATGACTCTTGGCCCGATATGATGTTGACAACTCAACCTACATCATCATGTTGCTACTGCTTCTTCCGCAATATTCCAACACATTGTGTGACCCAAAAATACGAAAAAAAAAAAGAATATAACAAACCAAGTGAACTGAGAAGAGAGAAAAGTTCTTGGTTTCTTTTTTATTTATTTCATTATATGGCATGTATATTGTATTCGCACTCGCACATTGTCCAGAGGACATAGCATAAACAGATCAATAAAACACAACAAACTTTTGGCTATACCCGCAAAACTACTACCACTGCCTCAAAGAGCAAAAGTCCAAAATAACCCCCCCAAAAAAAAAATAACTCAAAGCCAAAATAAAACCAAACCAAACCAAACCAACTGACGCATTTCCCATGCAAATTTCGCAAACGTCTCCAGTGCTATCAATTCCCTAAGCTCAGAGTCCTGAGTCCCAAGTTCCCAACTTCCCAAGTTCCCAAGTCTCCAAGTTCCCCTAGCTACTGTACTAGTGTACTGTAGTGTAGAGGGTCTACTGCAGACCCTATAGATAGTCGTATACCCTGCGTGACCGCCATAACTGTAGCCTGTCTATTTGTTTGTACAAATAATGTGTAAGCAGGCATATTTTTGTCAACGAGGCTAATTTCTGTCAGAGATTTACGTGACAATAGCTCGGGGAGCCGAAACGGTGCGACAGGGTGCACCAGGGTGTGGCATAAGAAAAGCCAAAATAATAACAAAACAACAAGGAATCAGCAACAGCAACAGCAACATCAACTACAGCTCGACGACAAAAACAATTACAAAACAAGTTTCAGCGACGCTTTTTGTGGGTTCTCCAGCCCCCAAATAGGCAGAGGGTGTCACGGTGCTTGAGAGAAAGAGACAAAGTTAGAGGCAGGGAAATGTGGACTAGCTTGTACTTGGAATCTGAGCTGCTCGTCTTTGTCGTTTTGCGGGCCGTCAGTCAAGCCATAAAAAGAAATATAACGGCAGGCGGACGACCAAAAAAAAAAATAGAAAAACCAGAGCCTTGTTCTATGAACTGGGCTCAGGTGGGGCCGGTGGTGCAGGTGGGCACAAGTTGAGTGGTTGCTGAGCAGCAGTCGCCAGCAACTACAAGCATTGTTGGTGCTGCTGCTGGTCTGTTATTTTCATTTGTTTTCCTCTAGTTTTCAGAATTTTTTTTGTGCACCTTTGCATCAAATGCTAACGCCTCGCCTTATGAAGGATGCGCTGACTCTTCGTCTAGTTGATGTTGTTTTAGTTATTGTTGTTGCTGTCTGGATGCTGTTATTGTATTCGAAAATGAATGTATGACACATATCCCAGCTGGCAGCACTCACATGCGTTCCACTTTTCGAAGATATCTTAAGTTCTAGGGCCCCCAAAGGCACTTGACTACATATCACATCAATCAGAGTAGAGCCACAGCTCGAGCGACTGAACAACATGAATAGAGTGCAATACAAAAAGAGAGAGAACAATATAAAGTGAGAGAGATTGAGAGAGACAGAGAGAGAGAGAGAGAGAGAGAGATAGATGGTTTGGTATGGGATATATTAAACAAGAATTGTGTCTGGGAATTCAACAAGGCCAAACTAAACGAAATCTCTTTGCTATAAGCAAGAAATATTGACAGACGAACAAATATGAAATTGATAGAACTTAAGGGCATATATTTCTCATAATTTCTATTTTTATTTATTTTGATTTATTTATTGCTTTCCATCGTATAAACAACAACAACAACAACAAATAAATCCATTTTTTAATATAATAATTGTACTGCAGGCAAATATTTTCAATTTCGCCAAAGAAAAATGCATTGCGTTTGTTTAAAAAAAGGAATTTATATATATTAAATAAAAACAAGTATAGTAGATTGTATTAAAAAAAAAAGAATATAAAAATATACAAAATGTTGTATATATGAAATTTTTTTAAATAAATTCATTTGAATAACCGAAAATCTGTCGATCTTTATGCTGCCTTTCCCTAGAGGTCAGAAGGCATTGCAGCCCTGGCAGGCGCATAACTGTAAATAGCTTCACACACACAGAAAGAGACAGAGATGCATGTGTGTGTGTGCGTGTGTGTGTGTGTGTGGGTGTGTGTACAGGCTAACCAGCTCATCTACAGTCCATGATGAGGCCTGACATGAAGCTGTCTGCCTCGATTTCATTCAGCATTTCATTCATTTTTGTGCAAAGCGAAAACCGAGAGAGAATGAGAGAGAGGGGTGAGTGAAAGAGACAGAGGGGGGGAGATAGCGTGATTGAGAGAGAGAGAGAGAGCGAGAGGGGATTGGCAATGTGAGTATTTTTACTCTTATATCCATCCACTAGCAACTACAAGCCTTCGTTTGCCCGCCTGTCCCTCTGTCCCACTGTCCCTTTGTCCGTCTATCTGCCTGTCCGTCTGTCCATCCTTCAGCCGTTCAGTCGCCCGTTTATACAGTCTGTCTGTCTGTCCGTCGCTGCCGTCGCTTGTTTATTGGCTGACAAGTGCTCTACGTCCGGCTGCGTTTTGCGGAAATGAGCAAATGACTAATGACTGACCAGAGTCAAACGTTCAACAATCCCAACGCCCACCCCCACCCCCTTCCCATTCAAGCACCCGCTCTTACTCCCTGACACGCCCCCTCGCAATTGGGCAGTATGCGCCTCTTGTTGTTTGCCTTGCGCTTCAATTAAAGCATCGCAGGAAATTGAGTTTTTAGTGAAGCATTGAGACGTTAGCCATAGGTGGAGGAGTCAATAGGGGTAAAGGGGGGTTTTGTTGATGTTATCATCAATCGTTCCGTTACCTACTTGTCTCGCTGCTGCTGCTGCTGGTGCTGTTTAAAGCTGAACGAGCGTATCCGTATCCAGTTGTTGCATATGTCACAAGTTTACTACAGTTTGAAGAGCACTGCACTTAAGCACAAATTCACACAAAACTGTGGCAAGAGCAAACAGCAATAACAACCACAACAACAACAACAACAAGAACAAGAACAATTAATATTAATGCAAATATTTATAATAATCACTTGAGATGTAAATTCTTCTTTGTTGTCTTGCTTGCTTTACGTTTACCGTTACGTTTTCACCGTTACAAATGCAAACGCGCACGTTCATGTTAGACGCTGCGCGTAGTGTAAACACGCGCCATGACGCCCGACTGCAATGTTTGCTTTTCCCTTGCTGCCCTACGACGGACACAGCTGCTGTCGCGCCGAATGACAAACGTGTACTGACACATCCGTAGCACATTATGCGCATTTTATGGCCGACGACGACCTTCGCCGTGAGCTTCGTTTTTAGTACACACACGAAGTGTGCGAACGTACGAACGAACGCAACGAGCGAACAAACAAACGAGCGAGAGAGCGAGAAAGCGAACGCACGAACGAACATACGAACCTCATAGCCGAAGACGAACAATAGCCGAAGTGCGGCATTGGCATACAATAAGAAACACATTGTCCTAGGCGCAACAGACGCACACAGAAAACGTGCCAAAAGTGCAATGAGCAGCATTTACAATGCGAACACAAAAGAGAAGGAGATGGAGTGAGAGAGAGAGAGAGAGAGAGAGCGAGAATGTAAAGAGAACAAGAGCATGCGCTTAAAGCATATGCTGCTGCATAATTTTAGTCTGGCAATGCTGTTGCTTAAGCGAAAAAAAAAAACACCGCACACTGATTTGACGACGCTTGACAATGAAGATGAATGAATGAGTGCGTGTTTGTCTAAAAGAGAGAGAGAGAGAGTAAGAGACAAAGAGAGTGAGAGAGGGGGAACGAGAAGAAAGTTGATGCTGTGTGTGGGTCAGGCAATGGGCAATGTTCGTTTGCCTTGTGGCCTTTGACCGCAGCTACCGGCCCCCAAAACAGCTAATAAACTCGAAGAACCCTCGAAAATGTTCTTGTCGAATTTATTGTAAAACATTTCTAGCCCCCAGGATGACTAAGACTGACAAATGGCCACGCACACAGGCAATTTGCAAGTTCACCCCCCGCGCCACCCTCCTCACAAAGTATGACCAAAAACTCAACTCAAACCATACACCTACGCCCCCTGAACCACGCCCACTAACACTAACCAAGCCAACAACAAACATTATGTTGAAGAATATAAACTTTATGTTGCCTTTTCTCCATTGCATGTTTTATGCGCTTCAATTTGTTGTTGTTCTTTCTTGTTGTTGTTGTTGTTGTTGCTTGGTTTTTAATATACAATATTAGCCGGTAGTGATGTTTCAATTAATTTTTAAGGTATGCCCGGAGAAGCAGCATCCATCGAAGAAGAACAGTCCCCACCTGCACCCTCTCGCACCCATACACTATCCCTCACTCGCTCTCTCACTAATTCAGCATCTCTTTCTAACCGCATCCTAAGATATGATGGCAGATGCCAGCAGACAAATAAATGGCATGCTGCAAAGTCTAAATTTTTCATAGTTGGGTGGCTCATCGAATACTTTGGGTGTTCAGGTTTTGTGAGTGTGAGTGCGAGTGTGAGTGTGAATGTGAGTGTCTGTGAGTGTGAGTGTCTGTGAGTGTGAGTTGAATATAGCTATAGCACGTTGCGGTTAGCTAAGTTGGTCAAGCAAACTTCAGAGATGCTTTAAAGCTGCTCAATCGGTTGATCAAGCGCAATTTAAGCATTTGCGGGCCGTACTTCAAAGAAAATTGTGAACAATTTAAGATATTCTCTTGAAATGAATATCTACACTATACTATAATTAATTTAATTTAAAACATTCAAGTCTACATATAAAATTTATAAAAATACTCTTACATATTCACAAGGTTTTATCATTTAGATAAGGCTTTATTTCAAAACTTTAAGCAAATCTTACTTAAATTATGCTTAATCGATAAAAGGTAATCGATATCTAGGCTATAATATATCTGAGCACATATGTGCAAAAGTAGTTTTCACTAGCTATAAAATTGCGCTTATTATAACAATTTCAAATAAAAGGGTGCCCATTTGTGCTGGAATGAGGTAAAACTTTGTACAGACAGACGAACTCTCAAAGAGTCGTATATGGCTCAATCATTATAGTTCCACACACTGATACGCCTTCTTATATATGTGAAACCTTTTTGACTTTAATTAATAGACCCTTCTTTGTTTTTTCAAGCATTGCATCTAGAAACTCATATATATGCTACCCTATATATATATATATATATATATATAAGCTGCTTTTCACGGTCTGCATGTTTATCCTTTTACAGGATCATACACATTTCCATCCATTGCAGCAATTTTCAGTCAATTTTTTTGCGGTTGACAATTTGAGACTTACTAACTTTTGCTCATTCCCATTTGCACCCTCTCTCTTTCGCCGACACCCTCTTATTCACACGCTTCCTCTTTCGTCCTTATCTCCATTTCCATTGCCATTTCCATCTCCATCTCCATCTGCATCTGCATCTCTATCTGCATGGCTCTGTCTGTTTTGTTGTCCATAGTTCCCCTAGCTTGTTGTGGTTTAATGGATTTGCAGTTTGCAGTTTCTTAACAATTCGATGTTATTTTCGCTCTTTCACTTCCTTTTCGCGCTTTGCCCTTTACACGTACAGCTCCCGTTTTTATATTCTCTCTGCTTCTATACCATTTACTTCTCTTTATCTTCTTTTCTTTTTTTTTTTGGTAATTGCTTTCCATTGTTGTGCTTCGATTGCAAAGCTGTGCCCATTCCCCATTCTCCCTTCCCCTATTTCCCGAAGGACCCGAACGGACGCTCCAAATTGTGGTGCATTGTGCAAAAAACTAAACATTTAATGTGTGCGCTGGACGATTCCCCTAGACTACAGACAACCATATATCTAGCTATATATATATATATATATATATATATATTTACATTAAGTACAACAAGTGTAGCTTGGTTATATTCAAGTAGTTGATTGCAGAAGGAGGCCCCACTGTTCACGGCCCCGATTCTACAGTTTTCGACATCTACTATGCTTGGGATGCAACCTTAGGGCAGGGTCTCCTCAACGGCGACCACAATTTCGGTGGAATCCGTCCTGTTCAAAATGGTACTACTGGGTACGGTCCTAACTTTACAATTCGGAATTATTAGACTCTAATCTTTAGAACCTTATTGACGAAGATTGTCTGTAGGTGAACACCTTGGTCAAATTCGTAACCCTTGCATCGGTTATTCCGATAAACGGCCTAAGGGTGCAGCTACCTCAAGAAAGAAGGCTTCACTTCATCGACTGTACTTTGATGGATTAGTTCTTCAAACGGAAAAGAGTTATTTACAAGATGTACGACATATATAGATATACATAAACAAAACGTATATACAGAGGCCATACATCATTCGGGGGAATCTCGGTAGAATTGTGCTGTTTGGGCTTTCGGCTGAATCACAGGCTCGCACAAATGAACTCCCCAGGCAGCACGTATCTAATTTCATTTCTCACTACATGCGTGTGCCACATAAAAAACTAATTCAAAGGCCCCCAATATAATTTATATCGTTCGCAGGCTATCTGAAGGATATGGACGGAGAGACGAGGTGCACGGTGTACGGTGTACGGTGCTCGATGCGCTCAATCGCCAGACAATCAGGCCAAAAAAGGCGAAAGAAATTTTTGTAATTTTTATGACCCCAAAAGACACATCAATTCCAGTGCTAAACCGACCTCCACATCCCGCTCTACGCATACGCAGCACACAAAGGGCGCATGGATAAGGCGAAGGATAAGGCCAGAGCCAGGACAACAGGACAACAGGACAACGGACAACAGGAACAGAACGTCGGCAACAAGGCAAACAAACATATTTAAAGATGTAAGCGCAATAAAATAAAATAATAAAAATACAACTTTTACCCCCAACACCCCAAAACCCCAACGCACAACCCTACAGCCTCCCCCCAACAGTCAACCCCTACATGCCCCTATATCTTCAATTTGCGCTGCTTTTTGTAAGAACTTTCCATGTTTGTTTGTTTGTTTCTTTCGTTTTTTTTTTTTTATTTCTTTGGGTGGCAATGAGCAAGTTTGGGCCTCGACTATAAACTGTTTCAAGTTATCTAAAGTGTTAAATCACCTGATGCCGTCAGCATGAAATTTATGCACATAAATCTTTCAGGGCCGAGCCCAAGCACACGCCGAGACGCAGAAGGAGCCAAAGAGGGTGCTGGAGAACGGAGGCGGAGAAGGAGATGGAGATGGAGACACAGGCCGAGAATGAGCTCGGAAATAACATAAACCAAACATAAGCAGGCCCAAATCGGAACACGGTTGGTCTAAAAACTTTACACAAATTTTTAATACATTCCAATGTTTCCGTTAGCAACCCTTCGAGCAACCCTCGCCTGGGCTGTACTTCAAAAAGGTGGCCAACAGGCCGTTGACAGAAACAGCGGGGCTGCAGGACTCAGAACTGAGGACTGAGGACTCAGGACTGAGGACAGGACTCAGAACTGAGGACTGAGGACTCAGGACAGGACTGAGGACTTCGGACTTCGGACTTCGAACTCAACTCAGCCCTATCGATCGCTGCGTGAGAAAAGGTTATGTGCGTGTGCTCAAAGATTTCTCTTTTGGGGAGAGGCTTGGGTTTGAGTGGGGCTGGTCATGTTATGGGTATATTTTATAGGTTTATAAAAGCGCTTTCACCTGACAAGGTAAGCGACGTCTCACATGTCTGAGTGTGTAGTTTTTCTCTCTCTTTCTTTCGGTCTATCATATGGCCATTGATTGATGCGGGCTGGCCGAAGGGGGCGTGAGTGTGGCTGGAGGGTAGTAAAGGGTTAAGTGCGAATGCTGTTGAAATAGTTTGCAATTGGTTGCCATTCAGCTAACTCAGCTCGATTGCTTCTTTGCTTTTGCTTTTGCTTTTGCTTTAGATTTTGCTTTTTCTTTTTCGTTTTGCTTGTTTACTTTTTATTGTTTTGTTGTTCTTATGCACGTTTTGTTTGGCAGCGACAACAGCGCTAAACTTTCAGCCAAAGCACCTGAACGAAAGAGATGAAAGAGGGAGAGCGAGAGCGAGCAAGAGAACAAGAGAGAGAGAGAGGGAAGCAGCTGCTCTTGGATTAGAAGCTGGATCAAAAGTTGCAGCAACTGCAGAGTCAACAGCAGCGCAGTAAAAACAGCAGCAGCAGCAGTAGCATTAAAATGCAAACAAACGAACAAGAGCAAAAAAAAAAAGAGAGCAAGAGAAAAACATGAGCAACAGAAACAGCAAGAGCAACAGCAAGCTCTGTGCATTGCTGCATATCGAAAGGGGGAAAGAGGGAGAGCAAAGAGCGAAACGGTTTGCCTGGCGTGGGCAAACGGTTAATGTAATGAAAACGGTAACAGCAGCGACAATAAAAACAACATTCGATGCGGGCAAACGGGAATGTGAATTCGAAATGAATATGCCTGCGTCGACTGCTTAAAAGAGAACGATAGCGTGAGAGCGGAAGAGAGGGCGCAAGCGAAGAGAGCGCGCAAGTGAGTGCAGTTGAAGCACAAATTTAAGTTCATGTTGAAATTGAAGTTTGGCATAGAACAGTATAGCAATACAGGAGTATAGCAGTATGGGAGTAAAGAAATAATGTAGTCTAACAATATAACAGAGAGAAAAGGAGTGAGGGAGAGAGAGAAAGAGAGAGAGGGAGAGAGAAAGAGAGAGAGCAAACAGTTTATCAGTAAGAGAGGAAGTTTTGTGCTTTGTTGTTGTTGTGGTTGATGTACATTGTAGACAAAGTTTTTGGTCGCAAAGCGTTTTAGAGCTCAACAATCAAGTCAAAGAGTCAAAGAAAGAGAAAGCGAGCGTGTAAGAGAGAAAGGAATTCAGCATGGCTGCCGCTGAGGGCCAATCATATGATATGATTATATGCCACATATGCGATTATTGTCGCCATTTGCTGCAACTGTTATACAACAAAACAAATTACATAAATATACAATTTAACCAGTGTGTGTGTGTGTGTGTGTGTGTGTGTGTGTGAGTGTGAGTGTATTTAGTTTATTATTTATGCATTTATTTTGTTTTTACATTTTATTTACATATTGCTTGTTATGCATGCAACTAATGCATAGATGCCATTTATTTTTAGATCGACTATCGATTAGTTTGCCAGTGTTGTAAAATTGTAATTTGTTTGTTTTGGAATATGTTTGCATTTATTATTGTATTGCATAAGCTTTATTAAATATTTATTTTTTATAAAAATTTAAATATATTTCACTTCAAGTTACGCTTCAATCTTTAACGCAGTTCATTTCGCATTAATCGATAACTTTTCTAATGGCAGTGTTGTACAATTTTAATTTGCGGGTGTTGGAATTTTATTGTATATAAACATTCCTTTATTAAATATATATTTTAATATAAATTGAAATTGAATATATATGCATTTCATGTTCGATTTCAATCGTTAACAATTCAAATTGATCGATGACTTTTCTTTCGGTTTATTGTGTGTTGGAATTCGATTTAAATATTCTTTACTAATATTTATTTCAATATATTTAAATAAATCAATTTATTTGCATTTCATGTTATATTTCAATCTTTAACACTTTTTACCTCTTATTAATCGATAACTCTTCTAACGATTAGTTGGTAGAGTATTAAATATTCCTTTATTAAATATATATTTTTATATAAAATTGAATATATGTGCATTTCGTGTTACATTTCAAGCGTTAACAATTCAAATTGATCGATAACTTTTCTTATCGAACACAGAGTTGCAAGCAAAAGGCAAAAGCTCTAAGCAATGGCTGAAGCTGCCTGGAATGTAACCCCAGAGACCCCAACTAGAAGCAGAGCAAAAGTATAACAAACACAAAAACTGAATGTATGTGTCTGTGTGTTATATATATATATATATATATATTTGCATGTGTCTATGTATAAGTGAACTTGCAGTTTTCTCTTTATTTCTCTCTCTCTTTTTTTTTAAAAAAACTTGTCGAATAGTTTGCACTGCTTTTTGCAGTTAGTAAATGTAATGGGAAAAACTGGCGCAGCAGCAACCCACTGGCCAGCCAGGGTTGCCACAGTGCCTCAAGGTGGAAGAAGAAGAAGAGGCAACGAGGAAGTGAAGGCAACATAATGAAAACTACTTCAACATGCAATAAAGCAAAGTGGCAGCTTGTGAAAGCAAAATACGAATAATAATGAATTAATTGATTACAGTTAAATGGCGCATAAGCTCTAAAAGAGAATGAAGGAGGAGAGGGAATGAAAAGAGAAAGAGTGAAACAGTGAAACAGTGAAAACATTGAAATACTAAAACCTTTGGTCAAGTGCAATGCAAACCCTAATCAAAGTTATTCCGTTATTTATGTTCTATTCATGTTCATTCGTAAATAGAGATCTATTCACCACATGCACCTAATAAAAATCCGAAAAACCGAAGCAGAAAAACAAAAACAAAAACAAATATATGGAAACAAAGAGCGAAATAAATGGGAGTAGATAGATATAGATAGTGGAAGAGATTAAAATAGGAATACAAACATGTGCATAGGCGTAAGGTAACATCGAGAGAGGAAGAGAAAAAGGGGGGAAAGAGAGAAAGTGATGGAGAGATAGAGAGATAGACAGAGAGAGAGAGAGAGGGAGACACAGCTATTGTAATAGTATTAGTAATTGAAGAGGCTGGCTAATTAAAATTTAATTGCACTTCTAAACGAAATTTACAATAAACAAGCCAAAAACGTACAAACAGACAGATAGAAACTAATGTTAAAATGAATAAGCAGAGAAGAGAGAGATTGAAAGAGAAAGAGACAGAGAGAAAGTGAAAAACTACCGACAATTTCAAACAAACACAACATGTAAAACTAACGAGTGTAAAATGTTGAAAATTGCATTAAAACTAAACACACCGACTGCCAAATACACTAGTTATGGCATTCATATTAGGTTGGAAAGAAAGTCATGTCGTTTTTTGTAGTAATCGTTATTAATTTTATCTGTTGTAGACTAATTGGATACTTTTGCTTTTTTACCTCCGAAAACGAAAAAAGCGGCTCAAGGTCAACAAAAATTGTGTGCCGTGTATGGCAATGATGCCATAAGTGATCGCTAATGTTAGCGATGGTTTGCCTCATTCCAAACTGGAGAATTTGGGATTGAAGACGCCCCATGTCATATATTATTTTAATAAAATATAATACATTGTAATATAATATTATATAATATAATAAAAAAAAGTATGGTGTAACATATAATAATATTATATAAATTAAAGTAATATAATTTAAAAATTTAATTCTTCTTATTCCTATTTAATTCTTCTTCAATTCTTAAATTTGAATTTTAAATAAATGTAAAGAAATAAATATGTAATAAATTAATAATTTTAATTCGATTTGATTGCCTTATGATTATGGAATTTAAATATACATATTTTATAAAAAATTTCTGCCAAACGCTGACCATAAGTGCATATACCCTTTATGAAGCTGCGCGTTAGGGTAATCATTGAATTTTAAATTCAATTGCATAATGCAGCTGGCAAGTGGCATGCAACGGATTGCGGCATGGATTGCCCTTTACGCGCTAAAACAGAGAGACACAGAGAGAGAGAGAGAGAGAAAAATAGAGGGAGAGAGGGAGAGAGGGGGAGAGAGAGAGAGAGAGAGAGGGAGAGAGAGAGAGAGAGAGAGAGGGAGACATAAAGAGATTGTGCAACAAAATTTGTGAAAATGCTTTTCAACAACATTTCGTCCATAGAAGTTCATAGAAAACTGCGCCAAAAACTATTCTCTACATAATTTATACGAAATTTTGCACTAATTGCAATAGTTAATGCAGATTTCAACCGCATTTGAATTTGAATTTGTACGTGCCACCGACGCCTGATGGCCAACCGCAAACTATCTCATTTACATGCTCGCTCTCTCTTCCTCTCTTTCTCTTCCTTTGTCACTCTATCTCTCTCTCTCTTTCCATGGAAAAAAGAACTAACTGACGACCAACAACAGCTGGAACGAACTCATGTGAATTGCACTAACACCGCAACACTCTCTTTTACTCTTTCACTATTCCACTCTTTCACTCTTCCACTCTCTTTCTGCTGCCCATTTGCTCTTACGCTAACCTTGTTTAGAGCTTGGCACGCGCCGCTGCCATTGATTTTATAGGGTGACTTGTTTTGCGTTCAGTTCGTTCGTTCACTATTGCCACTTTATTAATCCATTCCACAGAAGCAGCAGCAGCACAACAACAAAACAAAGAGAGCGCGTGCAAGGGAGTGGGCGACAGCAATAGAAATAGGAAAACAAAAATAAAAAAGAGAATATTGTTGTTGCATTTTTGCAAAATGTTTTTAGTTCTCGCTATGCAAATTGATTTCATTTGTTAGACAATGAAAGTGACAGAAATATGACAAACAATTTTACTGTTTTGCAAAAAAAATATTTTCCATTTTTTTTTTCACTTTTTCATTTAAGAGATTTTTGGAGTTATACAATTTCCATTTGGCATTAAAAATGGCGATCGAAGTTTGCATTTAAGGCAAGCAAAGAGCGCGAGTTTAAGAGCAGCCGACGTCGCAGCTGTTGGTGCTGCAGCTTTAAGCTACGCCTTTTGCTGCCTATTTAAGAGCGTATTAAATGCTTACGTGATCTGGCATACGTCGCTTTAAGAGAGTCAAAGCAGGCTGAACGTGGGAACGTAAAGAGTGTGAACTACTATGTTCAAATCGTAAGCAAGTCAATGTGAGATGTAAATATTGTTGCCATTGAGTAAGAGAGCAGCAATGTAATAGTAGTTACACTACAATGTAACAATTTCTATTTTGTATGTAATATGGCAATTTATGCTTGAATTGTTTTTCCCTTTAGGCAAGCAAAGAGCGAAAGATTAAGAGCAGCAACGTTGCAGCTGGACTTAATGCTACGCCTTGTGCTGTCTACTAAAGAGCCTGATAAATGCTTGCAGTATCAGGCACATGCTTTTTAAGAGAGTCAGACTGAAGGTAAGAACGTAAGAGTGAGAAGGATGTCCAAATCGTAAGCAATTCAAAGTAAGATGAAAATAATTAAAGTAAACGTAAGAGTGAGAGCATCGCTGCCGACGTCGCAGGTAAGGCTTAATGCCTACTTAAGAGCGTGATAAATGCGAGCATGATCTGACAAACTTTGCCTTAAGAGAGTCAAAGCACACTGAACGTAAGGACGTGAGAGTAAGAGTGCGCTGCTTGCGCATAAGTCAAAGAGAGATGGCAATACTGTTGCCATTGATTGAGTGTGCAGCAATTTGACATTAAATAACTAAAAAAATGTCTATAAATATTTTCGCATGCTTTTATTGGCATGAAATCACACATATATATGCTATATGTATATGTATAAATAATTGTTGAGTCAAAAGTTATGTAGGTATATGATTGAAAAACATTTTGCTGCTGACATATTGCTAAAGTGAATCTGATAGTTTCTAAATTATTCAAAAAGTTGCAGGCACTCTCTTTATGCATGCAAAGAGCAAGGGCAACACAGAGAGAGAGAGAGAGAGAGAGGCGAAGAGAAAAACAGAATTACACACTCATACATACATATGGGCGTGTGTGTGTGTGTGTGTATAACGCTTTTAAACTGCCATAGAACAAGCCAGGAAAAGCCATCATTTTCCATTTAAATCGTGTGTCCCTTGGCCCCTTGACTTGATTAGATTGTCGCCCAGCTGACGGATGTGTGTCTGCAAGTTGTTGGTGTTGTTGCTCTCCTTGTTGTTGTTGTTGTTGTTGCTGCCATTTGGCAAATGCAATCAAGATCAACCTCAGTGCGGCTGCGGGTGTGGCTTGGATTTGGAATTGGAAGGGGCCATGGCAATGGGTATATGGGTATATATGCGGAACGGAATGGGAAGGAGGAACGGAATGGTGAAAGGAGTGCTGAACGGATTGGCAGGCAATGGGGAACGAAATGGGAAAGGGAAAAGGGAAAGAGGAAGGGCATGGAAATGGAATGGACAGGAGGAAGGGAATGGACAAAGGAGAACGATATGGGAAATGGTAATGGGGAAGAGCAAGAGTAATGGGAAGGGGTAAAGGAATGGGAATGTGAAAGGGGAAAGAGGAAAAAGGGAAGAGGAATGAAAAAAGAAGAAAGATTAAAGGGGTAGGGGAAGGGGAAGGGGAAGGGGGAAGGGGGAAGGGGAAGGACGAAGAAGGCAAGAGATTTAAGGAAAGGGGAAGGAAGAGGCGAAAGGGCAAAGGGTAAAGGGGAAAGACGAAAGAGGAACGAGGAAAGAGGAAAAAGGAAAGAAGAAAGAAGAAAGAAGAAAGAAGAAAGAAGAAAGAAGAAAGAAAGAGGGCAGAGGAATGAAGAAAGTGGAAAAAGGAATAAGGATAGAGGAAAAAGGAAAGAGAAAGAAGGAAAAACAGAAGAAGAAAGGGGAAAGAAAGAAGCAAAAGGGCCAGGCGAAATAGGAAAAAAGAAATGGAAAGAGAATGGAGATGGAGAAATGGGATTCCCCTTGAAGAGAGGAAGTGGTAAGTGGAAAGTTTTGGGCAGGATAATTTGAATGGTTGGGCATTTGAGGTGAAACCCGTTTTAGAGTTTTCTGCTTGGGGTTAGAGGCGCAAGTGGCGTAAAGGGCTTTAGAGGCTTCGGGGGCGTTAGATGGCCGCGCTCGAAGTGCAGCGACAAAATTGAAAATGCCGCCACGCCCAGTGCATCGCAGGCTGTCATCCGGCCAGGGCCTTGCTCAATAAATTCAACGATTTGCTGGTGCGTAAATCTGCAACCAAAGCAGAGTCGCTTAAAACAGCAACAACAATTCCTAACAACAATAAAGTGAGCAACATAGAAAGAGAGAGAGAGAGAGAGAGGGAGAGAGAGATAGAGAGAGAGAGAGAAAGTGTATGAGTGAGCTACGTCGTCGTCATGGTGGTCCTAAAGCAGCTGTTCGTGTGCTAGCTCAAAGGATTTGTGCCGGATTTTGGGGGCATAACGACGGCAAAAACTCAAGCGGAGCAACGAATACGGGAAAAACAACAGAAACAAAAATAAAAAACAAAAACAAAAACAAAAACAAAG
This sequence comes from Sphaerogastrella javana, assembly GCA_037040025.1. NCBI lineage: Eukaryota > Metazoa > Arthropoda > Insecta > Diptera > Drosophilidae > Sphaerogastrella > Sphaerogastrella javana. Next base: position 37,028 of record JBANCZ010000409.1, read on the forward strand.
AGAAAGAGCGAACTTTGAAATTAAATTTAACCCGTGGCCATAGACGACGATGAAACGATGTGGCCCAAACAGAGAAAGGGCGACAGGGCCAAAATCCAAAGTGAAACAGAAGCAGAAGCAGAGAGCGAAACAGAGGAGGATACTAAGAGAAAGGGGGAGAGAGAGAGAGAGAGAGAAAGGGAGAGAGAGAGAGAAAGAGAGACAGAGAAAGAGAGAGAGAGAGAGAGAGATAGAAAGAGCAACTGTAGAGTGGCAAACTAAGCGGTTTGCCATTTTTTTATTCTTTATTTCCATTTGATG
>JBANCZ010000410.1:0-37279 GCA_037040025.1 Sphaerogastrella javana
CCGTCGAAAGTATGCAAGGCCCCCGTCAAACAAGCGACGTCGCACAAATTTCAAGCGAGCAACACCACTGTGGCGCTCCTTCTGCCTCTTTTTTTGATATTCTCGATCAGGACGAGTAGCCGAGTCGATTTGAGCCGTGTCCTGCTCTCCGGAGGCGCCAAAATCGACAAAAAATCGCCAAATGTTCCTCGATTTTACGCGATTTTTTTGAAAAAATTCTAAATTGACGTATGATGCGCACGAAAGTAGGCAGAAGCCGAGTTCCAAACCCTACAAAACCTCGGCTTTGAACTGCTGGTTGAAGTCTTGAATGGAGCTGAATACTCTTAGACGGGCAATGAATATGAAACCGGATACTGTGGCCAAGCAAAGGTCCACCAAGTTTACAGCTCTTGGCTTTTGAGTGCTGTCAATATTGAGGCTGGCACACAGGCATTTATATTTCAGCATGCAATGCTTTTTTTTCATAACTGCTTTGCTTATGGTCTGGCTGCCATTTTTGTTGGCAATGACTGGCAAAATTTTCAGCAGTCGTGTGTGTGTGTGTTTGTGAGAGAGAGTGTGTTTGCGTGTGTGTGTGTGAGAGAGAGAGAGAGAGCGGTTGTGTATTTGTGTGGAATTTTGAAATTATCGCTTAGCCTGGCTGACATCTAATGCACTTAAAACTTCACAAATGTCTTGTCAATGTTTAAATGTTTCGACTGTGGCAGCAACTGCAATTGCCACGCCCAGTTTGTGGGTGTGTGGTGGGTGTCTGTCTGACTGTCTGTCTGTCTGTGTGTGTGTTTGTTGGTGTGGGTGTGCACCCAAAACGACAGCGTCAACGACTTGAGTGCAAAATTCAATTAACTTGCTTAAGCACACACATGCATATGCAAGTGTATGTGTGTATGTGTGGTGGTGTGTGTATGTGTGGGTGTGTGTCTGTATGTGTGTGTGCATGCATGTGAGCTATCAATTTCATGTCCAATCAAGCAGGCAGCCAGGCGGCAGCAACACTGAAGCTGCAGCAGCAGCAGCAGTATCAACTGCAGCAGCAGGAGAAGAAGGAGCGACAGCAGCAGCAGCAGCAGCAGCAGCAGCAGAAGGGGTTGCAGCAGCAACTGTTGGTGGTGCAAATGAAACTGCAGGCTCGTAAAAGCCATGTGGATTGCCCAAAACCCCAGCCACTTAAGCAGATGTCAACTTCATTTTGCATATGCCATATGCCACATGCCACATGCCACATTCCACACACTGATGCTGCTTTTACCGCTGCTGTAGCTGTTGTTGCTGCTGTTGTTGCTGCTGTTGTTGCTGCTGTTGTTGCTGTTCTTGCCGCTGCTGTTGCTGTTGTTGTTGTTGTTGTTGCTGCAACACTTTAAGGTGCCACTGCAACTCGTTGCATTCGCGCCAGCCAATCAATCGTTCAAGCAGCAGCAGCAGCAACAGCAACAGCAGCAACATCTGTGGTTTGACTTGTGGCTCGTATCTGTAAATGCGGCTAATTGTTGTTGCGGTAATATTGTTGAATTATTTAATACAATGGAAGCGCAAACACGCACTCAGTAGCCTAATTAAAGCGCTTTTGCATATTAAATTAGATGGCAACGATGGCAACGATGGCAACTCTGGCTACTGCTGTTGTTGTTGTAGTTGATGTTGCTGCTGTTGCTGTGGTTGCAACTGGCGCATGTCAATGCCAAATGGCCTGTCAAATAAGAAAGCATTTTGTCCAAATGTTACCGTTACGACAATGCACAACAACAACAGCAACAGCAGCAGCAACATCAGCAACAAACAGCAACAGCAGCAGCAACAGCAGCAACAGCAGTAGCAACATAGTTTGACATTTTATGATGGGTCGCAGTTTCAAATTCTGTGTAACCCATACAACAAACCCCATTCAATCCAAAGCAGCCAAGCGAAAAGCTTCCCAACCACTTCCCACTCTCTCTCTCTCTCTCTCTATCTCCCTCTCTCTCCCTCTATCTCTCTCTCTCTCTCTCTCTCTCTTTCCCTCTCTCTATCAAAAAAAACGGGCTGCCAAAACCGCACAGCCCTTTTTGCCTGTCAATTACATCAAAATTGTGAATCGTACTCGTTATGCATTTGACATTTTCGAGTCAATATCAAATGAAAATAGCACACAGAATGTGAGAGAGGGAGAGGGAGAAAGGGGAAGAGAGAGAGAGAGAGAGAGAAAGGTAGAAAGAGAGTGAAAGATATATGAAATGAGATAGGTAGACAATCAAACAATGGCAAACAATAGTGAGTACAGATTGTTGCTGTTGTTGCTGTTGCTGTTGTTGCTGTTGTTGGTGTTGCTGTTGCTGTAGTTATATATTGTATATATATATTTTTCTTCTTTTTTTTGTTGTTATTTGTTTGTCCGTTGTTGTATTTTGCGTGTGCCATAAATAAATAATCAATGGAATTTATACCTCTTGGCATCAATTCGTCGTCGTCGTCGTCGTCGTTGTCGTTGTGCAAATGGACGTATACGTAATATTCCAACGCAATTTATTTACCCTGCAGATGAAAGAGTAATTTGATTTGGTTGTGATTTATACGATACTCTGTCAGCTGGACAGCCTGATGTATACATAGTCATATACACACACACACACACACACATATATATAAGTGTATACATTTGCAAGTGACAGGGCAAATTGGGCGTGGCATTGTCGCTGCTTACATCGAGTAATTGACACAATTTCATGGGAGAGCAAAGAAATCGCTTAAGTCAAGAGGTAAATAGAGAGAGAGAAGGGGAGTAGAGAGAAAAAAGAGAGAGAAAATAGGGAGAGAGAGAGAGAGAGAGAGAGAGAGAGAGAGAGAGAGAGAGAAAGTGTAGAGAGACTAGAGAGAGAAAGTGTAGAGAGACTAGAGAGAGAAAGGCAAAGAGAGAGAGAGAGAGGCAATGAGTTAGATAAGGTAGAGGAGGTAGAACTAGTTATTGCCATTATTTTTCTAAAATTTAAATAAATTTTATTTATTTTCTAAAACTAAAATTAAATTATTCCATAATATTTAATTGCTTGTATTATTTGCATATGTTAAAAGCCAAATTTTATATGATTATTTGAAGCAAATTATATGCGAATTAATTTTCAAGTATGCAAATATTTTAAATTTAAACATGAAATGTTCAAAGCGAATTGCATATCGTTTCTAAGCATATTAAAACAATTCTAATTTATTTAAATAATAACAAAAAAGGCTTAGATGAAGAGGTAAAGAAACAAAACAATAGAGAGAGAAAGAGAGAGAGAGAGAGAGAAAGAGAGGCATAGAGAAAGAGATACAGAAAAAGAGATAGAGTACAGTATAGATATAATGATTTTAATTGTTATTCATTCATTTAAATTCTTAAAACCCAAACAAAAGTTTAATTAATTTGGAATTGTTTTTAAACATTTAATAGTTGCTAATTTTTAAAGCCAAAATTCAACGATTATTTGAAGCAATTTATCTACCAAATTAATTTATTTTTTTCCATTAGAAATTGATTGATAGAAGTATGCAAATATTTCAAATTTAAATGTGTTTAAAGCACATTCATAAAATATTATTTTTAAGCATAATGTTTAAACAATTCCAATTGAATTAAACAAACAGAAAAATGGCAATAAAATGCACAATTAAATTCTAAGCTAAACTGTAAATATTTGCGCAAAATTATTGCAGATAGTCCAAAAGAAAATGGATATTTATATGAGAATGCCTTGAAATATATGAATGTATATATACATATGTATATGTATTTAGATGTATGTCTATATGTCTGTCTATCAGTCTGCATCGATTTGGTAAACTATGTGCCATTTGATTTGGCCATTTAAAATTCCATTTGATTTCGTTTCTGTCTATTTGCCTTTTTCTCACCTTAAGAATTTTATGTGCATAGAGCATTGATTCACTATTCGACTTTATAGCATTTTATTCATCTATTTATTTATTTATTTATTTATTTATTTATTTATTGGCTTTTGTGACTCATTGCCCTCGAATGTCGTGACTAGCCAAAGAAAATTAGTTTTGATTTCTCGTTTTTCCTTTTCGTTTTGGGGGCTATCGTGACCAGAGGACATTGCTTCAAGCCAGAGCCTCAATAAATAAATGAAGAAAAGCAGAAGAATAAATCGAAAAAAAATAGAAAGAAATTTGAAAAAAAATCGACAAAAAAAGAAAAATAAATAAATAAAAAAAATACAAAAATTGACAAACGTAAACGATAAAGAAAAATCGAAAAAAAAAGAACAAACCGAAAATGAAAATGAAAAACAAACAAAAACTAAGTTCTATTCCCCATGCGATAAACGAAAGAAAAAAAAAGGAATTAAATGAAATGTACTCACATATGAATATACTCTATAATATGGGTGGAGTGCGATGTGGCTAACAAAACGAACTCGTGTTAACTACACATTTGGGTATTTGTGTATTAACACTTTTGGCAGTTGGAGTGCTTCCAGCAGAAGCAGCGCGTAAAAAGCATTGGCCATATCTGTGGAAGAGCCATAGAGGCAGCCAGACCCATTGGAACTCATTGACCAAATGGGTCAGTGGTTGTTGTCCGGGCTAAAGTTTAATTGGCTGGTTTAATTGTTAGCAAAATGAAAAAAAAAGAGGGGAAAAAAACAAAGAAATTTAATCAAGCAAAGGAACAATTGCAGCAAACAAACAGAGAGAGAGAGAGACAAATACACAGGCGAATGGACAAACAGACAGACAGAGATATAGAACAGACTATAGACAAACAGATAGACATATAGGACAGACATATAGACAGACGGATGGACATACAGGCAAACGAACGTACAAACAATGTTGGTAACAAATACATATGCATAATAAATAAAAAATAGATGGGGATGCAAAAAGAAATTGCAAACGTTTATTGGATTTAACGAGCTGCCATGCATTGCATAGCCCCTCCCCCCACCCAACTCATTTCCCTTTCTCTCTCCACTAAATGCATAGTACTGTTGGTGCTGTGTTAGCTGGAACATGAAAGAACTTTTAGCATTGCCAACGATGCCGGCTTAATTTAAATGTCACCTGCACTAAACAAATACCAAGCGTATAGCATCGACAGCCAAACAGAGAGAGAGAGAGAGAGAGAGAAAGGGAGACTGATAAAGAGAGGGAGAAGGAGAGAAGAATAGGGATAGCGGGTAGAACATAGAACGTACGTTGATATTGTTAGCGACACTCTTTCAGCATTAAGTGTGTACATGGCAAACACACACATACACTCACACTAACACTCACACTCACACTCACACTCACAATGACAAATACACTCACACAGCGAGATAGATTGGCTGCACTTGAAAAGCCACTCAACACATCAACCAGCATCAAACTGTGAGTGTTTGAGCTTACAACAGTAGTGTATGCTCGACACTTGCATTTAATATAGTTACATATTTAAACAATTTTATTTGTATTTTTATTTTATTTTATTTTATTTTATTTTTTTTGAATTATTCCATTAATATTTGCGCCGTTAAACGAATTAAAAAAAAAGAAAGAAATTTTTGTATAGCTAAAAACATCCCTCAAAAGTATGCTATATTTGTATACTATATTCAAGTGTTTAATGTATTTTAGAATGGCTGCTTAAATATTTTGATTAAATTGTAACGAAAATGAAGGAAAGGACAAACAAAAAAAATCATCATTATAATGCCAATAAAAATAAATAATTTCACGCAGCCATTTGGCTAAGCAAACGCAGCAAAATATTATTTCTACTCCCACTGTCTCTCCCTCTCCTTCTCTCGTCCTCTCATTCTTACGTACTCTCTCTCTCTCTGTCACACTCTCTCCCTTACTCTCTCCCCTTCTTTGGACACTTTTCTATTTAGTTTTTGTGGGTAATGGGCCGCGTCTTGTGGCTCATATCATTATGCATCATTAAGTTGATGGGCAGCAAGAGCAAACTCAAACTAAGGCTGCTTGGGAGAAGGAGGAGAAGGAGGGGTCACACTTCGATTTTATGGCCACGTTCTGGCATATGTCCATGTGTACGCTTTCAAGCTATAACACCCCTCCCCCTTTCACTACTACCCACCATAGTGAGCCTTCTGTGAGCGCTATTAAACGCATTTTCACTCATCGAACAATATTTTTGTGGCCTTCGTCTTGGTCGATTGTCGATTGCCGATTGTCGATATATAATGAGGATAGCAATTTTATTATACTATATACACATTCATATATATATATATATAAATATATTTTATACTATGTGTGTAACTTAACTTGAAGCTAATAATTTGATAGTTAGCATAAGGCTCATTCACTTTCTGCTTTCTCTCTCTCTAACACAGCCTCTTAGTAACTCGATAAGAAAGCCCTAAGAGCCTGAAATGACGTAAGGCCTAGTCTCTTGTATATATACCACATATAGTTGGTATCCATATGTTTACCCTGCTAATAAATTATTAGTAATCAAATGACATTGCGTTGTGTAAGCTATTAACGTAAGAGAATGCATTAAAACATGGCCCAGAACTAATTGATTTTCTACATAAAAATAATTAAATAACTCATAAAAATACTATAGATAATGCCATAATAAATTTGAGACGATATATTCAATTGATATAAAAAACAAACGTAATAAGCATTTATGCTAAGAAAATCAAACGGTAGACAAATTTTCGCCTTACGTCATTGTAATTGACAACAGATCAAATAGCGCTTACATAAATTCCAAAAATTCGATTAGTTATATTATATATACAATATCTAATGAAGATATATTCATACAAAAATTATAAAAATCAAACGTATAAACATTAATAATAACATAAAATGATTAAAACGTAAGACAAAGTTTCATTACGTTGCGTCAACTAAGTTCCACGTGATCAAATAGCAATTAATTAAATCTTAAAACACATGATTATATTATTTGAATAATACATAATAAATTCTATAAATACATATATAATAAATTATATATAATAAAAATAAAATGTATAGCCATTTATGGCAATTACGTAACGTAAAACAACTTGAAACGTAAGGCAAAGTTCCCACTCACACCATTTTAATTGCAATAGATGAAAAAGCGCTTAATTAAAGTACGAAAATCTTATTAAATATATTATATATAATAATAATATGATGAAAACACAAACGTCTAAGTATTTATGCCAATTACATTACGTTAAACAAGTCGAAACGTAAGACAAAGTTTCGCCTAACGCCAACTGAGTTGAAGAAGATCAAATAGCGATTAATTAAAACTCCAAAAGAAAACTTGATTAATTGCAAAACTTCATAAGCATAACGTCAAAGCTTAACGCAACGTAAGGCAAAACACGTAAATCAGCTAAGCATAACGTAATGCGACAAATGAGAGACAAATGATATACAAATGTGCAACAATATAAAACTATAACCATATCTATATACATACATAGATATAGTATAAAGTGATATATCTGACACAAGTCCCAAGCGTTTGACAACTTTACGTAAGTGCTTACGTCATTCTGTGCACAACTGTACCTTGCCTTTGTTGTTGCTGCTTTTTGCTGTTGTTGCTGTTTCTGCTCTTCTGTTAGTTAGTCTGTTGCTGTTTTTTATATGGCATATATATGTATGCATAGTATATATATGTATATATATATATTTTGTGTATATATATATATGTATAACTTTCCATCTTTGCGTCAAGTTTTTTGGCACATTTGCTTGACAAATTGTTTTGTTTGCTTTGCACGACGTCAGCAATCGATATAGAGAATAAACATCTAGATGTGACAATATATTCGCTATATAGTTCATTTTATATAGTGCATTTGGATGTATGGGAAGAGGGGAGGGGGAAGGAGGACATTGAATACTCGTGTGTGTGTGTGTGTGTGTGTGATAACCGTTACATTTGTTACCACACCCACAAGAAACTAACTAAGCAAAGTAGTTGTCACAGCAACCGAAACATTTCCTGAGCTTTACAGCTAAATAAATATAAATAACTATACACATACATATATACACATACACATATATACATATATATATATATATATATATAGATTGAGTGAAATTTCAATTTCTTTATTTTGTCTTTCTCTTCTTTTGCAGGTAAGTCGATAAAACGGCAAACGCTAAGACGATTCGCTCCTTTCGCTCGTTTGGTTACAAAATCAAAGTACGTACTTCTTTTTGACACCAGCTAACACACAGAGAGAGAGAGAGAGAGAGAGAGAGAGAGATAGAGAGAAAGAGAAAGAGAAAGAGAGAGAGAGAGAGAGAGAGAGAGAGAGGGAGAGATAGGAATAGGAGAGAGAGAAATATACACATTCGCATCTATACACACTCACTTACACCATGACACTCAGCCTGTGTCAACAATGCCGTGGCCTTAGTGTAAGCGGGCTAGCATGCGAGAAAGCTAGCATGCGAGAGATGAAATCAATAAAGTCGAACGTAACCTGCTGATAGCTGTTTAATGTTTACAATATGTCTTTATTTCCTTCTTTTGCTTTACTCGATTTGCCACAGCCCAAAAAAAAAATATACACAGAGAGGGAGAGAGAGAAACACACACATAAAAAGACAGGGCAAGAGAGAGAGAGAGAGAGAAACAAAGAGAGTGAGGTAGCCACACACAGAGCTTTGCCTTTGACTTTACCTTGAGCACTGTATGCCTTTGGCCTTATCCCATGCCTCCTACGCTCTTTTACTTCATCTCTTACTATATCTTCCTTTCAATCTTTCTCCCTTTCTCTGCTCTCTCTCTTTCTCTTTCTTTGACTTTTTAGCTATGCAAAACGATTTGATAATACCCAGCGTTATGGTGCTCTGCCCAGCAGCTGCACTTGTTATGATAGCAATATTCAAATGCAGGGAGTAATGATAAGGGCAAAGCACAAGCTTTTCCTTTCTCTCTCACTCTCTCGTTCTCTCTTACTCTTTCTCTCTCTTTCTATCTGTTTCTGTGTCGTTCGTCGCTCTCTCTTTTTATAATGCCAAACAATTTAGTGCAGGAGCTGGTGTCGCCTGACAAAGGTAACCTCCATTATCCGATTTGCATTTAGGTTTAGGTTGAATGCGCTCAAATGTGCAATTCAATTTAAGCAAACAACACACAGAGAGCCAAAGCGAAAAGAGAGCGGGAGAGAGGGACGAGAGAGGGTGAGTAAGAGAGGGAGCGCGAGAGATAGACAGAGAGAGAGAGAGCAAGTAAAAGCGCAATTGAGTGCTGTGCTGAGCTGTGCTATGGTGGGGTGAGGTGAGTTGAGGTGAGGTGAGGTTTGTTGCGGTGTTGTGATGTGCGATGAAGTGTGGTGAGGTGTGGTGAGGTGTTGTCGGGTGAAGTGAGGTGAGGTGAGCTGTATAACCTGCAACAGTAGCTAACGCTGTGAGTTTTGGCATGCAGTTAACCAGGAAAAAGCAGCGCAAAAAGCAGCTTAGCTCCTGGGGCCAACTGCAAACAGAAATAGCAACAATAACAACAAGAACAGCAACAACAATAACAGTAACAACAATAAAAACAAAAGCAACAACAGCTTTACAAAAAAGGGTCGACATTGCGCATAAAAAATTCAAAGTCAGTGAAACGCAACTTAAGCTTTTTTTTACACTGGTTACCAAGCACACAGAAGGGGAATGAGAACGAAAGAGAGAAAGGCTGAGAGGGAGAGAGGGAGAGAGAGAATGGCAGCGTGAGGTGGTAAGGGGCATGGGGCTAACACAAAATCGGGATAAACACACATGTACAACAACATACAAACACACACAGCGAAGGAGAGATAGATAGTGAGAGAGAGGGAAGAGGGAGAGAGAGGCAAGCAACCAAAACATAGCGGCAGAAGCAAAAGAGGAAGTTAGCACATAAGCAAAGTAGATTAAACACCGCAAAACAGGCGCTCAATGAGTCACATGCCAACACACACACACACACACACACACGCACACACACACACACACACTCGCTCATTCACTCCCACAGAAAAGTTGAGATTTTCTATATGTGTCGCACATACGCTACGGCTCTATGTCTATCTCTTTCAAATGTAATTTTTTCCTTGTTTTTCTTTGTTTTTCGACTTTTTTTTGGTATTTTTTTCCCCCGTTTTTTTCATCCGTCAAAGCCGACAAAGTGCGCTTAAAAATGTCAAAACAAACGAAGCAAACGAGATTTTCAGTCTCCTGCTCTGTCTCTCCCTCTTTCTCCCATTCTCTTACTGTATCACTGTGTGAGTTTTTGTTTTTCTTTATTTCCTTTTGGGCTGTTGTTTTGTTAGTTTTACTGTTGCTAAATTCAGTACGCTGACCACTGAACAAAACTGCCGTTGCTGCAAAAAAAAAAAAAAAAAAAAAATGAAAAATACTAAAGAAAGTTTTTGGAATTGTTCAGAAAACTTTAGTTTGATAAAATATTTAAATAATTTGTAAATAACACTAGAGCTTGACTTTTGTTTTTAAATGATATGTTGTAGAACAACAGCTTCATTGTGATTGCAATAAATATGTGGGCAAAAAAGTTTAAATGAAAATTGTTCAACAACAAATCAGATAGCAAAACAACAACAACAATAAGTACTAAACTAATGAACAGCAAGTGCAGCCGAAAAATTATAATTAAAGCAGATTTTGTGTAGTTTGACTAGAACTGAATTTATATTATTATATATATTATTTATATGTTATTTAATTAAAAGCATTACAGTTTATAAAACTCATCAAAAGAAAAAAGTTTGTAGCAGCATACTCGCCTTCAACACACACATACAAGCACACACGCATGCATATTTACTCATTGTTGCTGTCCCTCTCCCTCTCTGTCTCTCTCGCACTCGTTTTTCTGCTATGAGATCACCTCTCTGAACTTATTCAAGCGCTCAATGTTTTCACTTACACTTTGCGCTCATCCTTCTTCCACCCACTGCATTCGCTCAGCTCTTAATGCACTTCTTGCACTTACGCAGTTTGGTCTCGCTTGAACTGCGAAGTAAAGCAGATCGTATGGACTGAAGTTAATTTTTGTTTTCATAGAAGAACACTGAAAAAAATTACAATTTATTAAATAGAAGCAAAAATAAAAATAGAAGAATTGAGAAGCTTTAACAGGAATTGTAATAAAAGGAAAAATATTTAAAATAATAATTTTTAAAGCTAACTATAGATCATTTGACTAGAGAAAGGTTATTTTTTATGAAAATACAAATTATGTTAATAATTTATTTAATCAATTGAAATTATTACAGTGTAGGCTTTACTACTCATCAAAAGTCCAACGTTTGCAGCACTCTCGTACTCACACACACACTCATACTTATACGCATGCATATTTATTCGGTGTGTTTGCGCTCTCTCACTCTCGTTTTTCGGCTATGAGATCGTCTCTCTGCACTCATTCAAGCGCTCATTGTTTTCGCTCACCTTTTGCGCTTATCCTACTTCCACCCACACTACACTTTCGCCCAGCTCTCAATGCACATCAGTGCTGCCAACTTTTGATTAAAAAAAAAGCTGTTTTTAAATAGAGAGAAAGAAAAAAAAGCTAAAAATATTAAGAAAAAAGCGCAACAAATATTTTTTGGTTTTAAACTTCTTTAATTGTGTAATTTATAAAATATATAACAAGTCGTCCAATTCATTGCGACTATCATTAGTCCGTTGACTCATCGAGTAAAAGACTGAACTTGGAGTCTCCAATATCGACGCACAAATCATCATAAGAATGACGCGCCAAAACATTTTTAATAATGCTGGTGCATTTTGTGCGATGAAGCTTTATGTGCCCGGCCGTTCCACTGTCAAAATACTTGCTGCAAAGGTTTCCTAAATGATCAACTTGTGCCATAGCCGTATGTTCTGCAACAAACAAACACAACGCAACTTCCTGCTCGATAGTTTTGATTGGCACGCTACCAAAATCAATTTTATTTTTTTGCTTATAGCCGCTCATCGCACGTATATCGCTTAATTTGGCCGTAAATGAGTTCTTACAGTAGCTGCAAAATACTCTTTTCTCGTCCGTATTGTACCTGCGAAGCCACTCCTTAAATTCGTCGCTTTTTAGCCAAACATCACGGCACTTTTGCTTATAGTCTTTTGGCATTGTGTCAATTTGTGTAAATCACCACTTACGCGCACTTTTTACTTTGTGATGGTATTTTCACTTACAATAGTGATGGTAGTATTGGCAAATATCGAAAAGAACATATGATATGTTGCCACTTACATATATACACCACTGTATTGCTAGTGGCAACCGTGCTGCATCATTTTTTCATGAAATGTGTGGCAGTTTTTAGAAAAACCGGAAAAAGCCAACTGCGTTTTAAAAAAAATTCCCTAATTTTTCCCGCATTTAGACTTTGAAAAAAGCCAGATTTGACGTGAAAAAATCTGAGTTGGCAGCACTGATGCACATCGTGAGTTTCGCTTGGCTCAGTTTCGCTTGAACCGCGAAGTAGAACAGATCGTGGGGGTGCGCATGCCAATTTTGTAATTGAATAAATTTTAATTGATATGCATACGCACACACAAAATTCTTAAAGCATTTTCAATTCGACATAAAATGACTTACAAATCATTTACACATAATATTAACTTTCAATTTCATTTAAAGTATTATTTAGTTAAACTCATGTTTCATTTTAGTAGGCAATTATAATCCATTGTTTAGCTTGTTGTTAAACAATTGGCAAATTGTTATGCTTAGTTAATGCTGTATTTACATGTATTTATGATTAGAACAATGATAATTTATGCATGAATATGCAAATACTAAAATATTGAAATTTCTAAATATTTAAATATATAAATATGTGAATATGCAATGTACATATCTAAATATCTAAAATATCTAAAATATCCATGCAGACAAGTAAACAAATATTTGTGTAAATGGCATTACGATTATTTGTTGACTTTATAATCAACATGCGAATTAAGCAATTGTATTTGTTGGAGAGGGGAGGGTATGGTTATTGGTGTTGTGTATCAGTGTGTGTATATCTGTGTGTGTGCGTGTGTGTGTGACAGCATATACAATAAATATTAAATATGCATTAGCTTGGTTCACTACACAGAGGCAGCTCCATAAAATTTACACTGTGCTTCAATTTGTATGCCATACATCCATACATATATAAACAAACACACACACACACACACGCGTGAACACACACACACATAAACTCACACATGGTATACATTTATACCTTTATATGAATATAATTTCTGTATTTTTTAATGCTCTTGCTTGCACAAGCTCAGCAGCAGTAGGAGAGAGCAGCAGCAGCAGTAGGAGAGAGAGCAGCAGCAGTAGGAGAGAGAGCAGCGGCAGTAGGAGAGAGAGCAGCAGCAGCTTCAAGCTACAGCCACGTGGCGCCGCAATGTGTTAAATTTTTACAGTTGAATTTGTTATGCAAGGTTTGCTCTCGCTCTCGCTCACTCTCACTCTAGCTCTCGCCAGCTCTCTCTTCCTCTCGCTCACTCTATATATATTTATGAACGTACGCATATATATATATATATACATATGCATACATATACGTATATGAAGTGTATATGTATGTGTGATTGTGTTTTGTGTGTGTGTGTATGTGTGTGTGTGTGTGTGTGTGTGTGAGTGTGTATGCGCTGAGTAAATTTGAATTTGATTGAAAAGCATGTGACATTGCGGGCAGCAAACCCAAGCTGTCTTCCTTCATGTCTGTCTGTCTGTCCGACTGTCTGTTCCTCTGCCTCTTTGTCTGCCAGTATATTCCTTTCCTCTCTCTCTCTCCCTCTCTCTCCTTCCCTCTTTCTCTCTGTCCGTCCGACAGTCTGCATTTCCTTTTTACCTGTGTTGCTTTGCCTTAGCGTTGCTCCTTTTTTGTGGCTGTTCCTTGGCTTTTTCTATGCGTCTCCTCTCTATTTCTCACACTCTAGCCACTACTTTTGCGTCTCTTCCTTTCTCCCACTCTCTCAATCGCTCTTCCTTTTCCCTCTCCGTCTCTCTGTGTGCCTTTCTTCTTGTCGTTTGCAGTTTAGATAACGTTGAACGGTGCGCATCATTTGGCGCCGATGCCTCACTGCTTTCTCTGCCCCCAAGTTGTGGCAAGGTGGAATACAGGGTGTCAACGCATTTGGCATCTTTTGCTTGTCAAATGGTTTTGTATAGATTTCTAGTGTAACTACTACACACTCACACTCACACACACTCACACTCTCACTCACGTTGTGTAAACCCATTCCATATGGTAACACTAGCCAACATGGCACGGCCTTTGTGAGTTTTTGTGACAGCTTGTTAGAGAGACGGTAGCATGCATTAAGGCTCTATGGCTGGCAGAGCAGGAAAATCAGGCAAGGGAGAAATGGTGAATGTATTAGTATGGTGGAAAAGCGGAAAAGTGGAAAAGCGGAAAAGCGGTAGCATTGTGCTGCAAACTGACAACGATGAATGTAAGCGATTTATTTTATGATTTATTGCTTATACTCATTGTATTCGCTTTACTATGTATATCAACGAGTGCATACACACACACACACACAAACATCCTTAGTACATCTATATATATTTGTAATATATACTATATGTATATATATACATTTGTCGCCTTGTTAACACTTGCAAATCGCTTGATTATTGCAATATTCCTTGCGGAAAATCCATAAATTTCAATTCATTTAAAGGCAAACTGTTTGTCTGTCTGTATTTCTGTCTACTCGTCTGTCCATCTGTCTGTCTGTCAGTTGTTGGTCAGTTTAAATCATAACAAATCTTTTTAAAAATGAATAGTCCTTCAATTTGACCAAGAAAGTAAATCAATCGCTGTAAGACCGTAAAGGCCGAACATCTAATATTCCACCGTAAAGAATTCGTTATTGCTTTTATTTGTTTGATAGTCGATGGTCAGCTTGAATTATATAAGGTGCTTTTATAATGTATAAATCTTCATTTGACTAAGAATGAAAATGAAAATGAAAACCCCGAAGATCTAATATTACTCAATTGTGTTCCTCTGGGAAAATCCCGCTATTTGTTTTTCGTCTGCTATTTGATGGTCTGTTTAGATTATAGAAGTTGGTTTAAAAATGTGTAAGCCTTCCTTTTGACCAAGAATGTAATAAAATCGCTTGAAACCGTAAAGCCAGGAGATCAAATATTCCTCAATTTGTCTCCCCCGGAAAACACTTGTTATTCGTTTCGGGGAAAGACAATAAATAAATGATTGAAAAAAGCATTTAAACATTTAAATTCAATCAAGTGTCAAATTAGTGCGGATTTTTAATTTAAGCGACCCTTTTTTTTGTATTTTTGCCCCTTTTCACTTTTCACTTTGGTTTTCGTTTTGTTTTTTTTTTCTTTGGTTTTTTTTTTTTTTTTTGTGTATGCCATTGGACTCATAAATAAAACATGCACCTGCCACTCAATTAGGAGACCCTAGTCAGTAACTCTGCCATTGGACCACTCCAGAAGCAGACAACGAGCCCATAGAAGGGCTAACTGCCAGGAGCCAAGTGGAAAACAGAAAGGGGGAAAGGGAAAGTGAAAACCGTCAGGAGTTACAAATCAAAATGTATAAAACATGCAATTTATTTGGCCAAAAGTCACGCGTAACTTGGAACTTCTGACCCGAACAACACCAGGGGACTGTGCATACAAAACCGAGAATCGACAACCGACAACCGAAAACTGAAAACTGAAAACTCTGAACTGAGAGCACTGCAAATACATAGAGATCCAATTGAAATTATAGCCGTCACTTTCTATCTCTTCCTGTCTCTTTCTTTTTAGTTAGTTCTGTCAGAGAGACACATCAAACTTTATGCAAACCAAAGGAGTTTTTAATCAACTTAGTGTATGGTGCAACTCTATACCGAAGAGCCCAAAGGGTATAATATACAATTATATATTCTTAAATATAGGTATATATATTGTCATAGTTATAGGATGAAATATGGTATAGGTATAGGTATAGGTACAGTCAAAAAGGTAGGAATAGGTACATTTATTGGGGATAGGAATAGGCGTAGTCTTGGTACTTATATCGATAGAGGTATAAATATAGGTATAGGTTTAGAGGGAGGCATATGCATAGGTATAGGTGTAGGTATAGGTATAGAAATAGGAATAGGTATAGGAATAAGTATAGGAATAGGAATAGGAATAGGTATAGGTATAGGTATAGGTATAGGTATAGGTATAGATATAAATATAGGAAATAGTTTAGGGGAAGCTTTTAATATATGTATAGGGAGAGGTATAGATGAAAGTAAAGTGAAAGTTGAATAAATGGCAAGAGTTATAGTTATATTTTATGTATGGTTATAGAAGAAAGTATTGAAATTGTGTTACCATAAACATTTTGTCTTGCTTTGACTCACTCAACCTGGGTGTGATGTTATTTCGATTTGGTATCCATCACAACCTCCTTGAGTGAGCGATAGCAGGGTAGAATATCCACTAAAAATAACTGAAAAAACAACCAACTGCGAATATATCATTAAGAGAAAATAAAGAATTCAAAATATATTTAAATATAATAGAAATAAACCAGCAAAAAATTTAAAAAAAAATCTAAAGAAATATAAAATAAAAACTTATTTCAGAAAGCATAAAAATATAAAAGTAATAAATCAGTTAAAGAGTGTATAATTTATAGTACATATCGAACTATTATTAAGCATTTACTGACAGAACTATGTTATATTATTTATAATAATATTTTATATCTAAATTATGAAATCCATTTGCAATAAAATAAATTAACAAATTGCCTTAGGAATTGCTATGCCAATGTTGCTCCCCAATTGAAATAGAAAGCTTTTGCCTTTTTTTTATATCTCTATAGATCAAATCAAAATAATAAAATCTAAATGCACTTTTTCAAAAATTCATGAAATTTGCATTTAAAAAAAAAAAAATAAAAAAAATTAAAAGAAGAAAAAAATCAAGTGGTTGTGTAATCGTGAAATGAATGTTTTATAAGTCAGGCAGATGCTTTGCAAGCTGTCCGTCTATCCATCTGTCCATTGGTCTGACTGTCGCTTCATATGAAATGCAGCAGAGCCCAACACATACTATACATATAGATAGACAAACACACAGACACACACACACATACACACACACACACAGATACACATGGCAAAAGCTTGAGGGCAAAAGTCAAGCTGCGTATGCATAATAAAATTTTGAAATGCCAATTTAATAATGCTTAATGGCAAAAATCATTTTTGGTAATAAATTTATAAGCACATCGCAAGCCCAGGAGAAGACCAACTCAAAGATGAGGAAGAGATGGTGATGGAGATGGAAACGGAGACGGAGACAGAGGGATGGCTAGAGACAAGGGCAAAGGCAATGCCAAGGAAAGGCTCCCTCTGACACTTTGGGTGTGTGTGCTGCTGGCTTGTGGTTGCGGATGTGTGTGTGTGTGTTTCTCTCTCTGTGTGTGTTTGTGTGTGTGTGTGTGTGTCAGCCCTTGGGGCAAGCACTCAAGTTGTAGCATACTTCTAGGCAACGAGTCTTGTGGCAAATATTTACCTTGAGGGCGCAAGCGGCGGCTGTAGCATGTGAAAATAACATTTGCAATTTTAAACACTTGAGACTTGTCGCCAGCTGCTTTTAGTAATTTTTCAGCACCATCAATACACACACACACTCACTCACACACTCACACTCACACTCACACACTCGCACACACACACATGCATACGTTATTATACATATATGAGTATGTTTGCTGTCAATTTTACCAAAAACTCAAACTAATGACACATTTTCATTTCTACACATTATATTTTTATTTTTATTTTTATTTTTATTTGTTGCTTTAGTTATTGTTGTTGTTGTTTGGTTTGTTATTACTCTTGTGGCTGCATTGTGATTATTTATTAATTAAATTTAACATGAGACAGCGACTAAAGCATTTCGTTTCTCTGTTAACAATTTCATGTTTGTGTTTTTGGGGTTTTGGGGTTTTGCGGGGGCTTTTTGTGGCTTTGGGCTTACGGTTTTTGGTTTTCGACTTAAAGCTTTTCACTCAGCTCGTGCTTATTATATTTGTAGACTTTGACTAGAGAATACACAAATATATACATATATAACATATGTATACAGGGCCGGATCTAAGTAAACCGAAACTGTATACGATATTTTAATCTATCGAAACCGATATAGGAACGTTACTTTTAATCGGTTTTATTCACCGAAAACCTTTGTACATCACAATTAAAACATTTACATCAGTTATTTTGCTTTCGTTCAGAGCTCCATAATTTCACAATCCGCTCTAGTTTATATACCATAGACCTATATTTTGTGAACTAAAGATATTACAGAGACTATATAACAAAACAAAGTTATACTAAATACATGAATACTATTATTTTATGGTCCCTTCTAAATATTTTACTATAGAAAAATGACTTTTGCGTCATTAATTTTGCTTTCGTTTAGGGCCCCAGAATTTCAAGATCCGCCCCTATATATATACCATAGACATATATATATTTGTTGTATGGTATTTTATTGACTTTATCCATACCCTTTTCATAGTTTTTTGTTGTTCGTTTTTTCGGCTCTTTGTTATGTAGACCCTAGCCTAAATATTTAATGGCCTGCCCACCTGGCAGCTCCAGCGTAATTATATCTCTCTAGTTTCTGGACAGAAGGGAGTGGAATTGGTAGGAGTTATGGGCCAGCTGCCAGCCTTTGCTTGGACTGTGTCTAAGGCTGTGACTAGGGCTATGACTATGGCTTTTGGCTACTATAAATTGTAGTTAAGAAGGCTTTAGAATGGCGCATTAAAGGCTAAACATTTCAACTATAAATTTCTAGAGTCTCTGAATATGTTCGAATATGTCAAGCCACTCGAAAATTATGCAAGTTTTGTTTATTTCGTTGCTGCTGCAGGCGCAAAAGTTTTTTGAGTGAATTTACGACTGGGAATTGAACAAGTGCCAAAAGTTTTCCAGCAGCTATAAATAGCTAAAAGAGTTTACCAAATTCAGCTATAGCCCTAGAGATACAGATATGAAATATTTAAATGCATTCTAAGTATAAATAAATATATTATTAATATATATGTAGTATTAGCCATAGAGCCATACATAAAGTATATGAATTAAATGAATTATTTGAGGAATTTATATGCTAATTATTATTTTTATATAATTGAATTTTTGTATATTAAATACATAAATATATAATTATAAATAAATGCAAAATAAGTATGTGCATTACATTATTATATTATATTATATTATTATTAATTTATATTATTTGATATAAATATATGAAATATTTAAATGCATATACAATAAATTAAAAATATTAAACATATATTATATTATTTGAAATGTATTATTATAATATGGTATTAGTATTATTCTTTTTATTATAATCATATTATTTTATTAAAATATATTAAGCATTTTTATGCATATAATATGTATAGCTCGTTCTATGTGTATTAAATACTTGAACTCAGTTTAGTATATGTCTCAGCATATGAGTAGAATAATAGAAGGAGCAGTCTGTGTTTTTGTCTGTCTGTCTGTCTGTCTGTCTGTCTGCCTGTCTGTCTGTCTGTCTGTGTCTGTCTTTCTGTGGCACTATCAATAAGTTCTTTTGATGACCCTTTGGGCGAGATGCTGCTGCTGTTCCTGCTGCTTCTGGTGCCACTCTTCAGTTGCCAAAATGTCACCATTACGCCAATCTCTGACAGCCTATCTCACAGACATGGCACACACACAAACACACTCACACACATACGTACACTATCACACACTATGTCTGTCTCTCTGTCTCTCTCTCACACACACACACACGTACATTCGATTATATAGACGATATTTTGATTAAAATTGCAGGTACTACAAGCTATAACTTAGCGAGTGAGTGAAAGAGAGTGAGAGAGTGACAGAGTGATTGTATGCAAGTGTGTGTGATTCTCTGTGTGTATGTGTGTATGTGTGTGTGTGAGCAACTGCTGTCTGCTGTCTGGCAACGATTTGTTCGCCCTTCGTTGCCAATTGATTGAATTGAGCACATCGAGCCATGAAATGTTTGCCCGACGGCTAACAACTAAATCACCGTTGGCAGCTTTTGCATGTTCCTTCTCTGTCTCTCTATCTATCATTCAAAGCAAAAAAGCAAAACGTCAGCCTGAAAGCCAAGTCGAACACAAAAAAAAACCCAAAAAAAAAACAACGCAGACAACGAAGAAAACGATGAAAACGAAGAAAACTTCCATTGAAGCGCATCAAATTGAGCACAGGCTAAAAAATACCGCGTTTTAAGTGCACTAAATAAATGTACACATTATAATATTTAGATTTATTATTATTTAATTATTATATGCCATTAGAGCACAGTAAATTTGCAAGAAAAGATCAACAAATGAATAACTAAATTAAAACGAGCACCGCTCATGCGTAAGATCCTCTTCATTTCGTTGTTGTAACGAGACTGAAAACATAGAGAGCGAGAGCGAGAGAGAGAGCTATGCCAAGGCTCTGAGTGGAATGCAAAGTGGAATGTGTGGATTTTGGAATGGAATAGGCGAGCTTAAAAAGGTTAGACAAGGAGAGCAACAAAGTGGATCGCATATCTGCATGGAAGTTCAGGGAATACAATGAGAGCTGAATGCTGGGAGTGCAAGCAGAAGCAAAAATGTGTGAGAGAGCATGGAAAAAGAGAAAAGTAAAAGAAGAATAAGTGTGTAGAGAGGGAGATATAGTCGAGTGCGCAGTGTCAGTAAATGTTTGTATGCGTTTGACTATTCTGCTATATTGATAATATTATAAATATTATTCAATTAAATTAGTTGTGGATTATTATACTAGTGCAAAGTAAATGTACTTAATGTAAACGTAAATACTTACCCAACACATCATAATTTCCAGGGTATATGAAGAGCGCGTAATAGAAATTGCCGATGGCTGCAAGCGAAGACAACGCTGAAACCTATTGCATGGCGTCGGCGTCGGCGGCGGCGTCGACGTTGGCAGCGGCTGCGGCTGCAGCAGCAGCATGGGCGCATTTTGCAATTCTTTTTTCCGCCGATGAAACGCAACGATTTTTCTTTTATTTTCTTGTTTTTTTTTGTGTGTTTTTTTTTTGGTGGAACGGAGACAATTTCGTGCACATTTTCGCAACGATTTTTTCCTATAAACTTCCGTCGAAAAGTTTCGCTGGGATTTCTTTTATATGATTTCCTTCTCTCTCTTTTTTTCAACATTTTTATTTTCATTTTTTTTTTTTTATGTTTTGGGGGATATTTTCCCTGCTTTCTGTTGTCAGACAGCTATCGAAAAAGTTTGGCGCTATGTTTGCCCATGAGCGTAGCGAACTAACAAAATGAGTTTATTTTTTGCTTAATTTCGCACAAATTAAAAACGTCGAATCCGGCTCAGTAACGGCTACAAGAAAATCTCTTTTCAAAAAAAAAAAAAAAACACGATGAAAATGTGAAATGCTAAGAGAAAATAAAGTTAAGGAAATGAAAAAAAATTACAAACAAAATAAATAAAAAAAATAAATACAAAAAAAAAAAACAAAAAAATACAAAAAAAAAAACAAAAATACCAAAAAAAAAACAAAAAAAATCCAAAAGTTTAAGCCACTGTGCATGCGTTTTTTTTGGCTGGCACCAGCAAATTTTTCGTCTTGCGCCAGCGTAAAACTTTCCAAAGGCACTGTATGGCAGCAATAAATACTGTCTCTATACATGTATCAACAATTCACAGCCTCCCTTCCCCTATTTTTGTCCCCCTCTCACGCTCTGTCTCCCTGTCTCTTCTCTCTCTCTCTCTCTCTCTGTCTCTCTCTCTGTGTAAATTACATCACTTTTATTAAGAGTCCCTTCGTTTCGTCTATATCTCATACGGCAACTGCTTAAAAGTCAATTTCAGCAGCTCCCCAACTGAACTGAAGGCCCGTATAATAAATTTGAGTAAATCTACTTCTGGGAAAGAACAGGATGCCTTTTTCACTGAGAACATACAGAGAAATTCCTTATGCCCATATGCAAATAGGGCTTAAAAAATATATACCAAAAAGAAAAACAATAAAATCTCTTTTTAAAGCTCTCCTAAATTACTAGAATAATAAAATTATAACACTCACAAAAACCATAACTAAACTATAGATTTATTTAAACTTGGCTACATAATTGTGTTTTATTGTTCATAATACTCATTTATGGCATAGATTGTATATATTAGAGCAGATTTAGTGTGGCATTAAATGAACAATTTTTAACCATTATGAACAACATATTTAATTACTGGATCGACCAAAACAAGAATGAAAAATTGAATGAAAAATTGAATAAATTATGTTTTAGACCCTTTACAAGCCCCAAAAATAAACACAAAACCTTTAGAGGTTAAAGTAATTCGTTTAAAATATGCATGGCATACTTTACAAATTATTTAAAATTCAATTAAAGCTTTAAGCATGCCAAATAAAAATTAAAATAAACAAAAAAAAAAAATGAAATTCTTCATAAATTATGCAACACAAAAAAAAAAAACACCACAAAAAATAGAAAAGCAAAAATTATAGAGCGTTGTGTTTATGCAATTTATGTAAATTTTGTTTTGAAGCTTATTTAAATATTTGTTGCATGTATAGCAGCAGTTTTTGTAGAAGTATTAGTATATAGTCTAAACTGTATTTGTCCCTTGATATTAATTTAAAATATAATTAAGCAGCAGCAAGCAAAAACTCACCTTAGTCAGCTTGTTCTTTCTCTTTTTTTTTGGAGCGGCTATACAATGTGGCTATGTGAGTGAGCGTCTGTCTCTCTCTCTCTCTCTCTGTCTCTCTTTCTCTCCGTGTTTGTCTCTTTCACTCTGCTATACAGCCTATGCAATAAAGCGAATGAACTTGCGCAGCCATTTGGCTAATTGTTCAGTTTGTTTTACGTGTAAGGCAACAAATTGGCCAAAACACACGTTTGCCAGCAGCAACAAAAGACAGAGAGAGAAAGGGAGAAATGGGGGAAAGAGGATAGGAAAAGAGAAGGTGCCTGCACAGTGTAAACTCACAGGAAAGCCCTAAGCCACCCAATTGACGTTGGCCATGTACTGAGCGTACCCACTGTACGATATGCCTTGCCCTCTGTGTTTGGTAGTTAGCGAGGCGGAGGTTCATAATAATTTAAATGCTCCGCACACAAAGTGACATGGCAAAGACAAACAGAGGTCAAAACTGAGCGACAGACCAAGAGACCAGACCAACAGGGATAGGGGGAGAGTGAGCGAGAGAGAGACAAAGAGAGAGAGAGAGAGAAAAGAGGGGCAACAGTTGCTGCAACTGGCAACTGCTACGTGACAGGACACTGTGCAACGGTTTGCATTTAAATCCGAAGCGCAGTAGCAACAAAATTAGCACGACAAAGGGACTTGTCAGTAAGGTGGAGACAGACAGAGACAGAGACAGAGAGAGAGGGAGAAAGGGAGAGTGTATGTGTGGAGAGTGTGGTGCAGAGAGTGGTGCAGTTAATTTGCCATTGCAAAAGACAACAACAACACAACTTGTGAGCAAATAGCAAACGAGCCGCAGTAAAATTGAGCCTCAACTCAAGCCATTCCTAGAGAGCGACTGAGCCTCTGCATTCCTGCTCTATCTCCCCTTCTCTTTCTCACATTCTGTATGTTTGTCTCACACTCTCCATCTGTCTCGTTTGTCCCGGTGAACGGAGCAAAAGGATCAGGAACTAAGCAAACAAATGGCGTTGCAATTGAGCACGTTTTGGGCAAAGCGCCGGAATCACAGTCAAAGTCGTAAGAGCAGCCTCATGGAAATGAACTGCAGCAGCAACAGCAACAATAACAACAACAACAACAACAACAAATAACCAAACAAAACATAGGGCAAGGAGACATAGAACACACAGAAACACGACACGAACTGGACAGCATACAGATGCGTTCTCAAACTGGACAGCAGAGCAGCTCTATGAATGGGTATAGAATGACGCTGGGATGAACTGGGATAGAGGACATGGGTTCAGGTCAAGTGGCATGAAGCAATATCCAATCATACGTACGTGTGCCTAATGATGATACAGATATGGCTGCCATATATATAGAGAGACAAAGATATGGGAACAGCTATAGAGAGAGGTACAGCTATAGCTACAGATGCAAATATACAGAGAGTGATACAAATAGAGATACAGATGTAGATAAATAGAAATACAGATACAGAGCTTAAGATGAAGACAAAGATGAGAACGAATGGGAAAATTAGAAACAGATATATAGATGAAGATACAGACAAAGGTACAGATAGAGATGTAGATAGATATACAGATAGAGTTTCAGATAGATAGATATTGATAGAAATACAAATACAGAAGCAGAGCTTAAGATGAGCTCAAAATTAAGACAATGATAAGAATGAAAATGGAAAGAGACAGAGATACATAAAGATATACAAATAGAGATACAGATAGAGATACAAATAGAGATACAGATAGAGATACAGATAGAGATACAGATAGAAATACAGAAAGAAATTGAGATAGAACTACTGAAAGGGATACAGATACTGACACAGAGATTCGCATGAAGACAAAGATGGAAGAGAAATATTTATATAATTAGATAGATGTAGAGATTGATATACATATATATATATATACATGTATATATAGATAGATACAGATACAAAGACTGAGATGGAAACGAAGAGGTAGAGGTAGAAGGATAAAGCTTTAGAAAAAGGAATTGAAAGAAAAAGTATAAAGATACGGATACAAATAGATCTGATTAAAGCAAACGATCTTAAGGATATGCATAGGGGACAGCATACATAAAGAAAGCCAGATACAAATGGGATACCATGAGGTAAATCAACTAGAGCGAGAGAATTCAACGAGAAAGACAAAAAAAATGAAACACAAGAGCTGCACGAGTGCAAATGTATGCTAAAACACATAGAAAAAGTATTAAAACAAACCAAAAAAAAAAGAAAAAAAAAAATAGTAAAAAGTAAAGAAAAATATGCTGGAAAATAAAAATAGATGTGAATTAAGAAACAGAGCAGCAGCTGCCCAAGTCGGGGAATTTTAAATAAACCATACATAGAGACAGAGACAAAGAATAGCAGCAAATGCAAAATAAGCAACTGAAGAAAGAGGGAGAGAAAGATAGAGATAGAGAGAAAAGTGAAACGGAAAAGCAGGAGGAAACTTTTTGCTTTTAAAATCAGGAGCAACAGACGTGGCCGAGTCTACAATGGCAGAAAGGAAACATAACTAATTTGCATAAAATGTTAAAACATGGCACACAACCTGAGAGAGAGTGATAGAAAGAGGGAGAGAAAGGGAGGTAGATAGAGTGTAAGCAGTGCGAAAAACTTGTGTCCAAGCGGAAATCGAGTAAAAGTCGTAAGTGAAGAGTTGCGCCTCGGTCTCCCTTTGGCATTTAGCTGCGCCAGGTGAATTTGTAGTCAACTTTGGCACAACATTTACCCAAAATACTAAAACTCACTGACAGTGCACAAAGCACGCCCATACGCCCACAATTCCTGCCGACCATTCTACCGCCCCTTGCCGCCCCCCTTTTCGGGACATGGACAGCGTTGACAACTAAGTTGTACATGCGGCAAAACAAAAGATATTTTTGCATCACAAAGTGAAAGTTACGAGTGTGAGTGTGTGTGTAAGAGAGTGTGTATAAGTGTGTGTGGGTGTGTGTGGGTGTGTGTGAGAGTGTGTGAGTATAGCCAGCCCCCCAATAGATGGCGCTTTTGCAACATGACCACAACGAGACAAAAGTTGTAGGCCAAAATGTCAGCGAACAATGTGCAAAGACTTGGTTCTCTATATAATACAAGTATTTTGTTGTATTCAGGTATGTGTGTGTGTAGGTGTGTGTAGGATTGTGTCGGAGTGTGTGGGAGTATATAGTGTGTTTGTGCTTGGATTTTGTTTGTCTGTGTTTAAGAAAAGGATGCTTTTTGCTGAGTTATGCGCTTTGAAGTACAAGTTTCACTTGAAATTCAAATTAAAGACATGCAAACATTTCTACTCACACACACTCTGTCTATGTGTCTGTCCTTTCTTTCTGTCTTTCTATCAGTCTGTCTGTCTTTTTGTCTATCTTTCCCATACTTTTGTATAATTATTTAATGTTTATTTTTTGGGGTCTGTACAAATTCCTCTTGCGTTGACAATGCAAATGCAATTTACAGCTCTAGAAATTAAATGCAATTTGATTATAATTTTATGCATATGGTTTTTATTTTTATATTTCATTTATTTATTATTAATTACAATGTACATGTGTTATGGTAAAACTATGCCACAAATTATTATACAATTTGAAATACTGATTATTATCAAATATGCAGTCATCGATAAAATTAAGTTTTTTTTGCTATTCCAAAAATTCAGTAGGAAAATTTAAATTTTTTGTATAGATTTATTTAAAAATACTACATATAATATTTGTTCTTTTTATTCATTGCAGTTTGGTGAATCAATCAATGCCGGATGCGGGCAAAATTCGCATGAATGTGGCCCAGGCTCTGCGTGTGTGGGAGAACAATTCCAAGTTGACATTCCGTGAAGTGTATAGCGATCAGGCGGATATACAGGTTCTATTTGCACGGTGCGTATGTGTTTTGGGGAGGGGGAGGTGTGTGTGTGTGTGTGTGTGTCTGTGGTCATAAAAAGCGTAAAAATCGTTATGTAGTGTCATAAACCTTGTGCACCATGGGCAAACACATAAAATTGCACTTAAAAACAGGCAAACGATAAATAAGCCAAGTATTAAACCATGAAACCAATGACGTTCCCTGATGACGATGATGACAATAACGATGCAAATGATGATGATGACAATGATGATGATGATGATGATGATGATGATGATGACAATGATGATGATGATGATGATGATTATGAGACATGGGCGTGGCAAATCAAAGAGTTTATGTGCCAACTGTATTTGAGATAAGCTTTAAGTCTTTGTGCACGCATTATTTATCGATATATTTAGTATAATCAGTTGGAAGTCTATCGATACATATAAAATAAATGTGCTTTATTCTCTGCTTACAATTTGCAGTCGTGATCATGGTGATGGCTATAAATTTGATGGACCTGGTCAGGTGTTGGCGCACGCCTTCTATCCGGGCGTTGGGCGTGGCGGCGATGCACATTTCGATGTGGAGGAGACATGGGAATTCGATGCCAGCAGCGATGATAGTCGTGGTGAGTGTTTGCAATGTGGAATGTGGATGGTAAAGAGTGGATTGTAAATTTTGCAGTGAGAAATATGCAGTATGTATAGTAAAGTGTGTATGGTAATGTGTGGATTGTAAAATGTAGGGTATGGAATGTGTGGAGTGTGAAGCTTCGCAGTTTGTAGTTGAGGTTTTGTTTGTATAATTTAGTGTGCAAAATGAATGCATAATTTAATTACATTAGATAATATACAAAATACATAATAATAACAGTTAGATAGATAGATAATAATAATCCTGGACAGCTGCTGCTGCTGCTGCTGCTGTACTGTGGCTGCGGTCACATCGCGGCTAAAAACGGCTGCGGGCAAATTATCCAGGCGCCGAAACCGCAGCGCAACAAAATCAATAAGCGTTGCATATGCAACCAACCAACCAATCCAACCAATCCAACCAACCTATCCAACCAACCCAACTTAACCCTTGCCCCATCTGCCACCCTCTACCCCCTCTCTCTCTCTCTCTCGCTCTCTCTCCCTCCCCCTTTTCTGGCCAACGTGCAACAAATGAGCAAGTGGCGCCAGCTGACTGCTTACTGACTCTATCGCCTGCCACTGCCTGCATTTTGTAATTTAGCGCCATAAATTGTGGCCGCAGCAACAACAACAACAACAACAACAACAACTACAACTACAACTACAACTACAACTATAACGGCAACAGGAACAAAACCCCAATAACCCAACCTCAATATGCCCCATGCGTACCCCCACACGCTCCCCATCCATACTCCAGCTGCTATGCCAATGCTCAATGTCGACAATTTTAATGGTTTTTAATGCCAATAAAAAATTGTCAGCATGACGCGTGACGCTGGCAAACGCGCAGCAATGAGCATTTTTTTTAATACCCTGTAACACATAAATGCACCGAGTAGGGGCGTCTACGTATTTAAAAAGAGAGAAAGAAAGAGAGAGAGAGAGAGAGAGAGAGTGGTAGAGAGAGAGAGAGGGAGGGAGGGAGTGTATATATTTTATGACAGAGATAATTTAGAAGCGAAGCCATAAACACGCTAACGTTAAACTAATATCATCGAAGTTTTCGCAAAATATTCTTTGTGGGTGTATATAATTTATAAGGTTATTTTTTTTATGCTTGTGAATAAACATAAAGGAGTTCTTGGTGGAGTCTATCAAGTTCGCTCAAATTGCTATAATATCATTTATTTATGTGGGGAAGCATACTCTGATTTGTTTAGGGTTTATGTTTTTATATAAAGCATAAACTCCATTTGCTATATATACTAGGTCTTCTATTTTGGCAGGCGTAAAATCGAAATAAATATATAAAAGAGTAGTATAAACAGATATGCTAATAATATAGGATATATCAGAAGTCCTCTGGTTTTAAGATTACTCTTCGATTCGCTAAACTTGCTATAATTATAGTAGATTTATTTATCAGAATCTTTGGATTTGCTTAGGGTTCATGAAGCCCAAATTTTATAATTCAGAAGAAATTCCATTTAATATGTACGACGCGTTTAAAAAGATTAATAATAATAATAATAATAATAATAGCTAGGATATATACAAAGTCCACCTTGCTGTTTCAAGTGCAACTTACTTGTAGTTTGCTTGCCGCAAAATGTTGCAACGACGCCATTTTTATGCCACTTACAAAGTCGTCAAGGCGACGGCCATGTCGTTCGCTGTGTTGTTGCAACGTTGCAGCATTTCAGTGTTGCAGTGTTGCAGGGTTGCAGGGTTGCAGGGTTGCCTTTTGTATCAGTTGCTACTGCCATTAACCGAACGCGTTTTTTTCTGTTTGCTTTCTCCGTATTTTTGTTGCAGGCACCAACTTTCTGAATGTGGCGCTGCATGAACTGGGTCATTCGCTGGGCTTGGGCCACTCCTCGGACTCGAATGCGGTCATGTTTCCATGGTATCAGAACAATGAAGTTGATGGCAAGTTGCCGGACGATGATCGCAATGGTATACAGGAGCTTTATGGAGCCAAGGACAAGATGTGGGGTCCATATAGACCGCAGACAACGACAACCACTTCAACAACAACGACAACAATGCGACCTCTTACCTATTATCCACAGCAGAGGCCAAGCTATCCTAATCGTTATCCGAACTATAATCCCAATTACTATCCGAACAGAAGTCCACAGCGTGAAAGGGAACGTCAGCGGGAAATCGAACGAGAACGTGAACGCGAACGAGAGCGACAACGAGAGCGTGAAGAGCGCGAAGAGCGTGAACGGAAACGAGAGTACGAAGAGCGGGAGCGAGAGCGGGAGCGAGAGCGGGAGCGAGAGCGAGAGCGTGAAGAGCGCATACGGGAGAGAGAGCGACAAGAACGGGAACGAGAACGTGAAAGGGAGCTAGAAATTGAGCGAGATCGTATGCGCACGACGAGACCAACGCCACCAACGCCACCAACAAGAGCAGCCATGACAACGCGCAGAACACCAGTGACACATCCACCATATAGAACGAATAATTATCCCACGGCGAATCGACCCGGCAAACCGCATAAGCCGCACAAACCACGTAAACCCAAGCCAGACAGTTGCATGACCAGCTACGATGCCATCTCCATGATACGCAGCGAATTGTTCATCTTCAGGGGACAGGTGTGTAACGAATAGAGAGATTAACAAATCAAATGTACTTTAACAATTTGTATACTTACAGTTTCTGTGGCGTATAGGTGCACGGGGTCTCTACAATGGCTATCCCACGGAAACACGTCGTCATTGGGCAGCGCTGCCGGAGGACTTCAACAAGGTGGATGCCGTCTATGAGAATCAACAGCGTCAAATTGTGTTCTTTATTGGTAAGTCGAGTAAATTGAATATTCTTGAAGAATATGTGTTAAACCGTATTTATTTTCTGTGCAGGTCGGCAGTACTATGTCTTCGATTCGGTTACACTAGCACCGGGTTATCCACAGCCTTTGACCACTCTGGGTCTGCCACCGACGCTAACGCATGTGGATGCGGCCTTTGTGTGGGGACATAATAATCGCACGTATTTAACGAGTGGCACCCTGTATTGGCGCATCGATGATAACACGGGCAAAGTGGAACTGGACTATCCGCGTGATATGTCAATCTGGGCAGGCGTTGGCTATAACATCGATGCGGCCTTCCAGTACAAGAATGGCAAAACCTATTTCTTTAAGAACCTGGGCTACTGGGAATTCAACGATGACTACATGAAGGTCGCCCATGCCCAACCCAAGCTCTCCTCGCGCATGTGGATGCAGTGTGCGCGCAGTGTGAACGACGTGGATGAAGAGCAACGCTGGACGGCCCCCCTAGTCTCTGGCACCAATGAGACAAACGAGAACAGTTCCGCGGAAAGTCTGGGCGGATCTAATCGTCTGTTAATACTCCTAATACTTTCGATATGTTTCATACGTGGCCTGGCCTGGCGTAGTTAAGATTGGACGCATTGATCTATATACAATATAAGCTGTAGACCTTAAGCTTAGGTATTATACATACATACATCATTCAACTGCTACTTATTCATAAAAGAAATCCTACAACTGTATCGAACTGATGTTCGTAGAGTAATTCATAGTTCACAAAAACTAAATTCGTAATACAATGTAATGTGAATTGATTAGAATTTATAAATTTATAGCAGTTCGATTAGATTATAGTCTAGTAATAGCGTCACTGTCAGACAGTCTAGGCGCTCCCTTACTATGACGAAACACCAGCGGCCTTACAAACCTAACGAAATTTTACGATTTTCGCTTTAAACAATTTGAACAAATGTTTCTTAATCAATTGCCTTTGTGTAATTTGAAAAGTTGATGAAATTTTTCTTTAAGAATTCTACTAGAAGAACTTGCCAATTGTGCAGCACACAAGGATCATATAGCATTATATACAATATATAGTATATAAACACAAATATTTTATGGCTTATACCAACTTAAACAAACATTTATTTCAAATAAACTATTTTATTAGGTATATCGTAATTGTATACATTACATGGAATGCTTGGAATCCATGTAGACGTAATGAATACCGCAACCTTAAACCATTGAGAATCTGTTACTATTCTCAGCCGCAACTGCCTTATAGTTAAGTACAGTATTGTCTCATATGAACGTACGGTTTATAAAAAAGAGCCTGCATTTTATATGTTTTCTTTTTTTTTTTTATGTTTCAATGTTTTCAACGATTTCTTTTCCGCTGATTATAAATGTTTCTAATTAATTTTTATATATTCAAATGATGTGATATTATCATAAATTTTAATGTGTGCGATTTATTTAAAATATGACGAACTCGAGAACAGAACTAAAACAAAAAAAAAATTATAAAAAATAAACTATATATTATTACGATTATTAATGTAAACATTTTGTTAGTATTAGTTCTTATACACACACATTTATATATACCATATATTTGTATGTATTTAAGTTGACAATATCTTTTTATACATATATTTTTTATGAAAGAAAATAAATTTAAAAATATCCAACAGAACCTTGTGTTTCAAATTGTCGATGCAATATTGTTTTTGTCATACTGTATAGCTTTTTTTGCTTATCGATTTCGATAATAAATGTTGAAAATCACTATAAAAGCGGCGAGAGGGATCGAAGAGATCGGACGTCGGGAATATGGAGTAATTCTCAACTGGTTGAAACAGCTGACTGATGGAAGCAAATTTTAATCAGGGACAAATTTAAGACGCTCGGCTCTCACCATCTAGGATACCTGGTTTGTGCTGATATTTGAAGTATCGGGCATTACTGTTGGAGACTATCAACCCTATATATTTAAAATATATTTCAGTTTTATTCTTATGATAGAACTGAAATCTAAATATCCAACAAAAGGGATGAATATCTGCAAATCAAAGGAGTAGGAGTTGTTCCATTAGCTTTCGAATTGTAACTGTTTATTCAGACGAAAATAACCTCAGGTTAGACTGCGTAAGTATGCCTATGTTTTATAGAGAACGCTAATTACTTCTGCTATAAACCCTATTATAATCGCAATGTCAAAGTCATTGTACAAATGTGAATCACAAAGCATTATATCGACTTATTAGAGTTCACAACAACCTGTACATAATAATGACGAAACTAGAAACGTTTCTATTGAAACTTTACTAATCGATGAACACATTTTCATAAACATATCAAGATTATATTTGTATATAAAGGGGTTTCCAATAAGTGTGATTTTGAATAGGGCACAATTTCGGTAGATATCCCATTATAGTCAAACTCTTATGATCAAATTAATATCCGAATTTAAAATTTAAAAAAAAAATTGTATTATTCTTTAAAAAAATTAAAAAGATAAATACTTCTATTGAAACATATAGGGTATGCGATATAGAGCAAAGCTCCGACTAAAACCAACAACACAAGCAGCAGCTAATACGTCTCTGGAATTAGAGCTAAGGCTGTAAAATCTGAAGGTCTATAATGCGGCCCACATTACACCCTATGACAGATGTAGTTGAAACAGATGCTAGCGAAGGTGTTGTTCCATATTAATAATAGGTAATAATTACAGTTTTAAATGTTATGTTTTTTGTTTTTTTTTTTTTAAATGGAATCAAGTGAAACCCTATTTAAGTTGGAAACGAAAACACGAAAAAAAAATTGTACAGAAATAGGGGGAACCAAAACAGATGTATCATGTTTAACGATAATGCCGTTATCTAGCGTATAGACAGGTACATGGAAATGCTTTAGATATACGTTATATACAAATTTATAAATGTATATGTATGTATATAAAATGCCTACTGATAACTCAAATTCGGGCAGTGACAATGAAGAATTTGTTTAAATAAATGAAACATATGTTCAGGGCATACCAAAATGATATATATATGAATGTGTGGCTAATAAATGCACAAATCTCCCAGCTGCAATGATGATATATATTAATGAATACATATGTATGTAGTATATATATATATGTATATAATGCACTTGTCTTTCACTTTGCATTGTTATCTTATCGCGCGCTAAATTAATTGTAACAGATCCCACAACAAGTTCAATTCTCGGCAAAAAAAAGAGAACAACAACAACAATTTCTATTAGTGTATGCGTCATATGGGGCCCGTGACGACACGGACACGCCGAACACGGCAAGTGCGATTGAGAACACGGGTACCCATAACTCTACCGATATATATATATATATATATATATACTATAGCCATACGTATATAGAACCATATACCCGTTACCTTACACGCAACCACAACTGAGATCCAAAAACGTTAACGAACTGCCGGCTCACCGACAGTCGCGCATAGACCACAGACGAGGGCAGTAGCTGGAGTGTTGTCACACACACTCACACACACCCACACACACTCACAAAATTTGCTACATTTATTCAAATAACGCGAATAATTCTTCGAGCTATATATGTGCATACACCCACAGAGCCGGCCGTCTTAATATACACATATAGTATATATACATTTAGTGAGTGTCTATATTAAATTAAAGACAATTGTGTTCAGAGGTCGAATCGCTGTATAAGATCACTGAAGACCCCCAAACGTATACGATCGTTGTGCCTAATCGGGGTGCACCTAGAACTTAGCCGTGACTAAGTTGCAGCAGATAGTTATTTACTACGACAAGAAAAAAAGTACAAATCCTAAATCACTTGAGTGTTTGTAATCTAATCAGTACTAAACATTGTTTTGCCTCCATGAATCTATGACAAATCAATGGCCCACCCTCTCTCTCTCTCTCCCTCTCTCTCCCCCTCTTTCGCTCTGTCTCTGTATCTATCTGTGTGTGTGCGCACCTGGCAGCCTTAGTGCATATCTAATCGGTGGTATCGCGACATTAAACATGGTCATGACAAGTGCAAATTGACTGACGGAACCCCGACGACTATCGAATCGCTGAAATTTGTACAAATCAGTGCATAAATTTAAATCTATATGCTTATCTCTGTATCACATTCTCTTTCTCACACTCTCTTTCTGTGATAGATAAGTATTTACCATGTTGTCATCTAATCAGTACATCGATGATAATGCCATGCGGCCGCTGAGCTCGGAGCTGGCGCTGAAGGCACAGCAGGAGCTGGGCGAGGTGCCGGATCGGATCGATGAGGATATTGAGGCAATGCGCACATGGATCTCAAAACAGCCGCATCTAAAGGCGCGACAGGAGGCACAGTTTCTGGTTGCCTTTCTGCGCGGCTGCAAGTACAGCCTGGAGAAGACCAAGCTGAAGCTGGACAATTTCTATGCCATGCGCGGTGCTGTGCCAGAGCTCTACAAGAATCGTTTTGTCGGCGAGAAGCAGCTGAACATACTCAAAACAGGGTAGGGTTTCGCATAGAACATTATATCTATATAAAAATGGAGTATATATATATATAATATATGATCTTTGCAGCTGCCTGTTGCGTTTGCCACAGCCATTGGAGGCGGATGGACCACGCATACATGTCTCGCGCTATGCTCAGTATGATTCCAACAAGTATTCCATTGCCGAGGTTATGCAAGTGAACACCATGCTGGGCGAAATACAAATACGTGAGGATGATAATGCCATGGTCTCTGGTTTTGTCGAGATCATTGACATGAAGGGCGTGACAGCGGGACACATGTTCCAGTTCGATGTGGTGCTGATTAAGAAGCTAGCCGTGCTGGGTGACAAAGCGTTGCCGTATAGGCCCAAGGGTTTCCACTTTATCAATGCACCAGCCATCGCAGACAAAGCCATGTCCGTGGCCAAGAGTCTAATGAGCGACAAGATTAAAAAGAGGGTAAGCATTACTATCTGCCATATGAATTTATATAGTCATAGTTACAGAATCTTTCCCCTCTTCAGTTCCATATACATTCCAAACTGGAATCGCTGTACAAATATGTGCCCAAGGAATGCCTGCCTATAGAATATGGCGGTACCAACGGCTGCATACAGGACGTGGTGGACACCTGGTCACAGAAACTGATTGATTACACCGATTTCTTTGAACAGGATGTCGTCTATGGCACCAATGAGAAGCTACGTCGTGGTCAGCCCGTCAATTCGGAGACGCTATTCGGTATTGAGGGTTCATTTCGTAAGCTGGACATTGATTGAGCTCAAAATAACAATAACAAATAATTTAGTAAATATTTATATACAAATTTCGAAAGAACAAACAAAAAAATATCCAACAGTAGAGACTGGCCCGTCAGTAGGGAACCTGTGTTTAGTATTTTCGGAACAGAGTAGTATTTTTGGGGCAGTATGGTATTTTTGGAGGGGAGTAGTATTTCTAGTGTGGTATGGTTTTTCAGAGCAATATAGTATTTTCGGTGCTGTATAGTTCTATCTACAGTCGATTTCGATAATTAATATCTATAATTGATCTATATCAATCGGCAATCTATAAATATGTAGGTTTGTAATGTAATTTTGGACATATGTGCTAAAGCTGAACATTCTAGAATGAAAATTGCGCCTTGAGGCCCGAATGTGTATAACAGGCGCACCCTATAAAAATATAAATCAACTATCGATCATGCTTAACTGCTTGTCTGTCCATCTCTCTATACACATAGACAAGTATCAAAAATTGTAATTATGCATATATGTTCTAAAGCAAAACGTTCTGGGCTTTGAAAATGCGCTTTTTATGTCAAACTCTGTGCTCCCTTATGACGGTCCAAAATTTAATAAATATATAAATTTATTATTTCAATTATTCGTACATTCATCAGTTATAATTTCAACCAGGTTTATATTTGTTGTATATTTATCGGACTGCCGAACAGCACCGAAAAACCATACCGCACTGGAAATATTTCATATGAGCCCGTTTGTAAATCTTGGCTCAATCGACTCCGCTTCTCTTCCTGATCAAGAAAATATATTCTTTGTGGGGTCTGCCACGCCTTCTTCTGACTATTACACACAAATCGACTTTTGCACAAAGTTTATAGACCCTTTTGTGTTTTTTAAACACAGGGTCTAAAAAAACATAAAAGTTAGAGCGAACTAAACAAAATATATAAAATTAAAACATAAAAATAACAAAATCGTATTAACTGGAAGACATAAATGCAGGATATACAGAAAGGTTGTAAATAAGGCAACGATATTTTATCTACGAAAGTTTTGGCTCTAGTTTAAAGCTTGGCCTGCTTTTGAGCCGGCTTGGACTTCTTGTTAACAAATTCAAAGGCTGTATCATGATAGGGCTGTGTAGCGTCACGCACACGATCCAACCACTTGGCCACCTTGGGGAATTTCTTCTCGTTCACTTGGTACTTGCACAGCTCTGCAAATGAATGAATCAATCAGATATAAAAAATATCATATAAATCGGTTACATGAATGGAGGCACTCACTCAGCTGCTCAATTTCAGTTACACCAAACAAGTCGGCCACAGTCATCTGTGATCCTACCAAGAAGTCTTTGTCCATCCACAGGCGTTCCAATAGACCCAAATTCGTCTCAACCTGCGACACGAGCTTTTCAATCTCATCAGGTTTGGGCATAGGTCCCAAGCCATTCATGGGGATAAGCCAGCCCTTTCGGAACAAAGTGCTGCAAGCCATCTTGACGGTAGAGTGCTGCCATTCTAAATATTCATCTACACGTATGCGTTCCTCCAGTGCTTTGGGATAAAGCTTCTCACTCAGCTGATTCTTTTCGCCCAAATAACTACAAAGAATATAAAATGTTACCACTTTCAAAATGAGATTCAGTGCAACACAGACTGTATAATGGAGACGCTCTCGGCCAAATGCAATTTGCCATCTACCAAGGCCGGCACCTTCTGAAAACGATTGATGCTCTTGTACTCATCCGTCAACTGTTCACCTGCAACATAAAATGGACTTTGACTTTGCCGGTCATTCGATGCAGCGCAGAATTAGTTTCACTTACGTTTACGCAGCGCCACGGGGCATGCTTCAAAGGGGGTCTTGCTCAATTTCAATGCTAACCAAACAGCACGAGATGGCGGCGACAAGAAATCGTAATAGAATTTAATTGAGGGTGCCATTATAGATGACGAGCCGCACTCTTCAAGTAATTTATCAACTAACAGCTTGTCATTAAGCTAACAAATGCACGTGGAA
>JBANCZ010000411.1:0-18715 GCA_037040025.1 Sphaerogastrella javana
GGTCTAGGAATCGTGTGTGTTGTTCGGTTTATCAATTCCGTATAGTTAGGATCTATATAATTTGTAGCACTTTGTTTTGCAGTCTACGTTCCTGCGGCCCAAGAGCTAAAGCTGAGTATTATTAATATTTAAATATATAGTGTTGCTGTTGTAGGCATTCACAACTGAAAGTCTGTTAAAAATATTAAAACTTTAAGCTAAACATAATTAAAATCGATATTTGCGATCTGTTACCAGAATTTGCAGATAATCTATGTATTGTATGCATTTTAAAATATTTCGTCAGTTTTAGTTTTATGGCGTTTTTGTTCTGGACAGCATCATAAATAATGTAATCGATATACATATATGGTATTAATGTTTATATATATATATATTCCTTTGTATTGTTTGTTCCATATTCAACAAAGCATTCGCTTTATTTTTATTTTGCTCTTTTGTTCTTCTTCTGTTTGTATAATATTCATTTACTATATACTTCAGTTTCTTTTTTTTTTTTATAAATTATATGCTGATTCAAAATCAAGCTATATCATCAAGATGATATATAGAAAAAGATTACAACTAAATCGCATAATATAATTAATAACACTCTATTGTTATTCTTTTACATTTCTGTTTTAAGATATCACTTTTGCTGGTTTCATTTCATTTTTAACTTGCTGCCTGCGCTGTTTCCGGTTCAAATACATCATCCGACTCCTGACCAGCCTGATATTCCTCACACTCCTGCTCGTCCTCCTGCTCCTCATCGATCTCCTCGTCGTAATCGTCACCATACTCTGAGGATTCACCAAGCGTCCAGGCGTCGTTTTCCATTGAGTTTCTTGGGCTGTAGCTGATGTTGCCCGTTATGGTTAAATTGTTTGCCGGTCGCAGGACACTGAGCATGGTAAAAGATGAAGGATTTCATTAGAACTACGATCGAATTGAAGTGGTATATTGAAATGAATGCATCAAGTGCTAAACTAGCGACTAACTAAGCTGTTAATATTGTCTAAATGTGTGTGAGTTCGTGTGTGGGCATGTGGTGTTAGTTGCATTATCATTCATCGAAATTATACGACACTACAGCTCTGTTCCGAATTCCAATTTGAATTCTACATAATTCCGAAGAAATATATATACAATGTACAGCGAATCTTAATACCATTTCATGAAGAATGTGGAACAGTTCTGTTGAAGGTGAAGTTGAATGATTTGGGATTACGAAACAAGGCAAACATTTATACAGATCAACATACAATTGTTTAGAATTTTGCTTAGTATTAGAATTGCTGTTTAATTTATTAAAGATTAGCCAGTTAGATTTATGTATGATGTATATGAGATATTGTAAGAATTGTTATATTTTGTTATTATTATTATTATTATTATTATTATTATTAATATTTGCGAGGGCGATTTCCCAATGCCGCACAAGACAACAAAACGTTGATAGGAACGAACGAGCTGACGAGACGATTGCACAATTTGCAAGCAACAATAAAGAGCAACGTATAAAAATGAGGAATGCATTTGGTACATATGCAATAAATAACTAGTAACGAGCAACGAGTAAAGTATAACGAGTAACAAATTAATGTCTAAGGAGTAACGAGTACTCATTGATTGGTTTCATTACATTGGGCAACTCGTCGAATTAATGCAGCGTCGTAATTCGTTGTCGTTGGAAAGGAATTCGATTCGTTATTAACTAACGAGTGGACTTATACATTTAACGATTATCCTTATAATATATTATAACAATATCGTCGTTGTTTATGTTTATATTTTTGCTTTTTGGTTGTTTGGCACTGGAATTAGCGAGTTTCTTTCTAGTGTCACAATCAAATTGTTAATTACGTTGTTAGGAACCAGCTTTTTCGCTCGGTGTATCGGCTGCTTACACCCCTTGTGTGTATTATTTTTGTATCAGTGTGTGTGTGTGTGTGTGTATTTGTGTTTTCTAAGCATATAGAAGTGTGTGTAGGTTGGCATGATGTTTGGAAAGATAAGTTGTTCGAATGTTCGGTTGTATTGTGTTGAATCTGTTTACAGATCGGTGACTAGGACACCATCCCTTGGTCAGAACTGTGCACGACGAAAGTGTGAGCGTGATGGTCTACATTTTGTTATAGTTGGATTGAGTTGTTGGTTTTTTAACGTTTACGTTTTACGAATTGTATTTTCAGTTTTGGGTGTACAGAAATTATAAGAAAAAAGAAATTAATTAGCAAAATTATAATAGCAAAATGACAATAATTATTTGGTTGACTATCAAACTAAATTCCTACAATTTGTCAGATTATGTATAGGCACTACAAACAATTTGAACTGGAAGTCTCAAGCGTGTAGTTATAGCTATGTGGGTGTGTTAAGAGCATTAATGTATTAACTAAACTAACGCACCTTTACCTCTAGCCGCGATATTACCCATAACCTTAAGCTAATAATTCAAATAGAGTGAATATTCAAATGAAAAGAAACAACCACACATATTACACGCATAGAAGTTACCAAAAGAAATTCAATGAAATTAAATTAAATGATTAATTGTAAATACAATCACTAAAGCTAAACTATAGTACTACTAATTTTCTACTCAGTTTCAGTCTTTATTTGATCAAACATATTCAATTCAGCTCATTTTCAATTTTCTTTAATCGATCAATTCTCTAGATATATATGGTAATTTGCTATAAAAATTTATATGGCTAAAAAAATTCCCAAATGCTAAAAATGATCGATTTTTTGTAGTCTAAAAGTTACATATTTATAATATAATATTATTGCTATAAGCATTATCAAAGAAGACTAAAATACAAAGAATACAATGTATTAAATACATTTAAATTATCTGGGAAACAACTTCTACCACAATTCTGAAGGACCAATATTTTTTGGGAAGTTCGGTATAAATATATAGATTTTAATATTCTCTCTATCTCATGTGTCTATCTAATGTACACTATTCATTATAATTTGGAACAACTTCTACTGTGATACATTTTATGGTCGACTTAATTTGAAAGCATCCACCCAACAATATATATCTATATATTAAAAATCGATCTGCCTATATATTTGTAATATAATTCAATTAATGCTAAACTTTTTTATTGTTAGTCCTTATGCTTCTTTAAGCATTTACCTTTCGAACGGCATATCATTGGCCGCATCATTGAGTTGTCGTTGGGCCTGGGACTGAGCGCGGCGAGCTTCCTCCTTCCGTCGTCGATCCTCGGCAGCTGCTTTCATGGGATCGTACGTGGAACGCCGCTTCCACATGACCATTTCGGCTTCCTTTTGTTTATTGACTGAAGATTAGATGACACAGTTAAATGTAATTTATTTTTAACAATAAATATACAATAATTCCGACTTACCTGAGGCATCTCTGCGCACTGCAGATGAGGCACGTGCACCGCCGCCTCCCACAGATGTTGTGCTGGTATTCATTACGGAGGCAGCGCTGCGGACGCTGCGATTACTGGCACGAGTCGCCTCACTGCGACTGAGGCCCATCGACGAGGCACTGGGACTACGCTTCATTTGCTCCGTTGGCTTTAACGTACTCTTCGAATCATTTTTACGCAAGAAGTTATTGGATTGTGCCGACTTGTACTTGGATATGTCCAGATACTTGGGCTGTACACGCTGCTGCTCCGCTTTAGCAGTTTGCAGCAGCTGCTTCTTGGCATTGGCTAGACTGCTCGGCACCTGCTGTGCCAAGCGACTGAGACTTGTTTCCCTGGGCATGGATTGGCGCAACTTGGGCGCGCAGTTTGAGGCGGCACGTGGAGCACTCTTGATGCCACGACGTGGCAGTTCGGGAGTATTGGGGCAGGCGACTAGACCAGCTGCTGCTGCTTGAACACTTAGTTTGCCTGCAGGGGCTGAACTGGGCTTGGCAGGTGTATGTCCACTTCCTGTGCTCATTCCACTAGCCACACGCTGTTTGCTGCGCTCGATCCGCATGAGCAGCGCCTTGTTCAAACGCGTATTGCTCAGTGGCACAGCCGGATTTGGTTCCTCCAATTCCTGCTCCAGTGGTTCCTCCTCTTCGCCACTGGAATAGTACGGCCCCGTGGTGCCCAGTTCATCTTCATCATTAATGTAGTACTGCAGTTCGTTGTCGTAATCGCTGTATGCGCCCTCGAAATTGTTACTGCTGGCGGACTTTTTGAGCTGCTGCAACTGCTGCAGCTGTTGCAACTGCTGCAAGTGTTGCTGGCGCGCTGCTGGCGGCGTATACAGATTCTGGAAGTTTGGACGTGCCTGTCGTGGCGTTTGCAGCGTGCGCTGGAACGAACTGGAACGACGCAGCGGCGATATGGTACCAGCAGCTGCTGCTGGCAGCAATACATGCTCGGGTTCCATGTCATCCAGCGAATTCTTGCGTCGATGTTGCAGCTGTTTAAGCAAATACTCGCCACTAGTCAGCAGCTGCAGCTGTGCCTCATTAATGCTGCTCGTCATCAGCGCGCGATGCAGCGGCGAACGACGATAGCCGCCCGCACCAGCTCCAGCTGGAGCTGGTCCAGTAGATTCCAGGCTATGCTGGGGACTGCATTGCGCTGCTGGCGACTTCACCGAGCTGCGTCGCGATAGGCTTGTCTGCTGCAGCGGCTGTTCTAGTCCCGGCCTTGAACGACTGGCACTACGCGCACGTCCCAGCGTATGCAGTGGCGACGGTATCTTGCTGGGGCTCTTCGGCGGCTTGTAGGGTTCACCGGGCAACCCCTGGCTAGAACCTGCGATGCTCTGACTGCATAGCGCGGGATCACTGACGTAATCACAGTCGCCCAGAAGACGATACCGCTCAGCCAAGGTGCGATTCAGTTTGGCCGAGGAGGAAGCCGAAGCCGAGGCGTACTGTCGGTGCTGTTGCTGCTGCTGGAGCTGCAGCTGCTGCTGCTGGTTGTAGAGACTCATGCTGAGGCTGTCGTCAGTCAACGACTCGGCGCCCGTGTCCGAGCAGTTGTAGCTGCGTGTCATTAGCTGTGATGAGCAAATAAATCATTTCGTTAGAGTGGGTGATTCTGCATTTAATGTGAGAACTTACCTGGGGCTGGGTCTGCTGTTTACGTCGACCAGCCGAGCTACTGCTGACGTCCTGTGCCAGGCTGCGTGCACGAGCATTACGAGCCCATTCCTGTATCCAGTCCTGCTTCGTTGGCGCTGATTGCAGCAGTGCTGCCTCTGTGGGAGTTGTGGGCGTCTCGGGCAGCTGATGATGATGCTGGCTGGTCGTGCTGTTGCTGTTGGTGCTGGTGGTGAACACATTGAGGCGATACTCAGCCTTCTGGCGATCTGTGGCACTGCCAGCTAGGTTCTGGACATGCCGCAGCTTCGCCTCATTACTGACATATTCAGAGCTATCAATCTGCGATGTGGACAGGCTGTGTGAGTGGCGTGTCTGCTTGGGATGCGTGTCCAGCGCACGTTGTTTGGCCAGTACACCGCTGGTTGTCACGCTGGTGAAGCAGCCCACATCAGCAGCGGGTGATGTCGGTGTGGGAGGAGCCACAGCAGCAGCAGCGATTGTGGCAGCTGAAGCAGTTGGTCCGGCACGCATTCGTGACTTTAGCTGCTCCAAATAGGCACCAGTGCTGCTCTTTTGCTCCTGCTGCGGCGTGTCGTGATAGTAGTTCACCTCGAGCACATTACTCGGCCGATTGGGCTTCACCGATAGCTGTTTGGGGCGCAGTTTGGCTGCCGCTGCTGCTGCTGCTGCCTGTGCCGCTGCGTTGCGATCGATGTTCATGAGATCCTTCTGCTCCTCTGTATAGTT
The DNA here is from genome assembly GCA_037040025.1 of Sphaerogastrella javana. Taxonomy (NCBI): domain Eukaryota; kingdom Metazoa; phylum Arthropoda; class Insecta; order Diptera; family Drosophilidae; genus Sphaerogastrella; species Sphaerogastrella javana. The sequence continues at coordinate 5,777 of JBANCZ010000411.1, forward strand.
ATCGCCATCCAGTGTATACGTGCCCGCCTCACTGACTGCATCCTCGTCTCCAGTAGACTTAAGATCATTTAGCGGTGGATGCGGGCACAAAAGCTCCACCTGCTGCAGTGCCAGCTGCATAGCTGTCGATCTGGGCGTAAACTTTGTGGTGCGATTGGCCAAGAGATTGACTGTGCCCTTGGGTGGTGCTGCCACCACATGATGCTGATGCGCTTGCTGTTTTGTTCGACTGCGTGGTGTCTGCTGCTCTGCTGGTGTTGGGACTGCAGCAGCTGACATTGTGGCTGAGCTGCGAGGCGACCAGCTATGCCGCTTTGCTGCATCCCGTACTCGACTTGCGCTGCGTTCGCGCACACGCATTTTCACGACGGGCGCTTCTGTGGTGGGCGTGGCAGTGGCTGAGGCAGCATCCTCGGCCATGCTGCTGCTGGCATCGAGGCTGCTACGCTGCGAGTGTCGCCCATTTGTTGTCGTCGTTGTTGTTGTTGCTGTAGAGTTGCCCTCGCTCTCCAGCTTGGACATGGAAGCGCCACGTCTATGGCGACTCTGGAAGCGTTCCATCATGTTCTTGTAGCGCGCCGCCTGAGCCGCTGCATCATTCTCCGACGCATCAAAGTGATCAATGGTAAAGGACAGCGATGCCTTGGGCGTTGTTGTCGCTGAATTCGAATTGGATGCAGTCGACGAGTCCTCATCCGCAGCACCCGCAGAGACCTCTTTATGGACGTCGCTTTTGCTGCTCTGATGTGTTGCTTGATGATTCGCTCGGTTCAGCACAGCCGCTGCAAATACAAAACATATAGTTATAGACATCAGTTGAACAGATGAAAATTATTATAGAGAGCGAGAGAAATATGCAATTAAATTAACATTTATATACAGTTATTGTTATTACCATTTAAGCGGAGAAAACGAGACTAAACGTGCAACTAAAGCAGAAGCTCAATTCAACAGCAAAAGCAACACCAAGACACAAAAAAACCAACTCAAGTGGCAAGTGGCTGGCGGCCAGTGCGAGCGTTAAGTACTCGCACAGCACAGGGCCGGTTCAGTGCGAATGCGGGCAATTGGACGCCAATCAAAAGAAAGCACAATTCAATTTGTTAAAAAGAAGAACAAATGCTGAATTCTCTTTTACAATGTTTAAGCAACTTATTCAATATCAAGTATTCATATTTATAAGGAATACTTTCAAGAGAAAATCCCTACAAAAAATACAACTCAATCATCTTCATGCATTTCCGACTACACAAATGACAATAACGAATATTTTATTGAATACTTTTTATATATTTTCACACCCGATAAAAAATCAATATTTAAATATACGTATAGTTGCCGCGGCGAAGACTAGACCTCGGTGAAATGACAACAGTGACTGCTATAATGACACGGACTAAGATGGTTATATCATTGGCTGGCCAACCCTAACTTTGTCGCTTTGTCGCTTTGAAGGGCGGCCCACCTGCAGAGAGAGCTATTTCCCTACTGTTTCCGCTGGCGGATTTCTTTACACATTTCCGTGCAGGGGAAAAATAAAAAAACTAAAACTAAAAAAAAAAAGAAAAACAAAAACGAAACAAAATAGAAAATCAAATATGAACGTGTAGCTCGTGTAGCCAGCGCCCAGTTTGGAGCATGGAAGTGAAGTGAACGGGCCTAAACATCTCCATGTAGGGTATTCGGCTTGTGATCTATGGACCCCTCAGTTCCTACGTCTCTATAGAGACAGTTACTAAAGGTTAGAGTTCGTTGATTTTGGGGGAAGGTCTGCATTATAGTTTTAACTGCTCTGCCTAACTGGAACTGCTTCTTTTTTCAATGGACTTTTGCACGTGTCTTCCGTTCCACTGACTGGGAATAGGCTACAGCAAACTTGGACTGAGCATGGTAACACGCGATTTCACTGAAACGCTTTGGCTAACTCAATTTCAGTTGGAAATCAATTAATTTGCGGTTTAATTATTCTATTAAATTTGGGCTAGAATTGAAACAGGAAATGTGAACGAACGAAGAGCGGCTTTTGGGTTTTAAATAACTAAGTTAATTTAATTATAATGGAAGAGTTATGATATTGTATTTTCTGACTAATCATAGGAAATTAACAAAAATTATATATGAATACAAATGAGTAAAACATAATTAATATTAACTAATCATAAGTGTTACATTATTAAAATCGCGTGGGAGCACAAACCGGTGATTTCGGCGTGTATAGAAAATAATTCTGATTTATTAGTGATGTGGTTTTAGACTTAAGCAAACTAATTACAGATACTTTCTTTAATTGTTTCCCTTGTTATTAAAACTGATATATATTCAACACTAATATAATCATATAACATTATTATCGATAATATAACATTATTATCGATAATATAACATTATTATCGATAATATAACATTATTATCGATATATATCGATTCGCTGGCTGCTATTTATATATACAGATAGCAATAACATCTAAAATTTGTTGATCGGTATGTTCTATATAGTACGTCTACATTACTATGCCTCGCCCAAAATACCCTTTCGCACCAAAAATACTATACTCTACCCCAAAAATATGAAACAAAAGATTCCTTAAGTGGATCATCATCATGATATTCTTAAAAGAAAAGGTACATAGTATATAGATTTGAATATATTGCATAGAGTATACAAAGATCTATGGCAAACTAATAGTATTATTATAGTTAGTAAGTTTCTTTTTGAGATCCTATACCATTTATAACTTGTGGCAGGGTTTATCTGGAAAAAAAAGTGTATGAGTACGTAGAATGCATACAACAATAGGTCGTATTATAAACTTCCTTATCTTCTTATTACTGAAGTGAATGTGATTCGCTATTCTTTAACAAATAAATCATATTTAAATTCTTCACAATGTTGCCATTTCAAAATAATGAATCATTGACACACATCAAATAAATGAGGCGATGACCTCAAACAGCTGACCATTGATCACATTTATATATATAAATATATAGGATGGCTTTCTCTTTATAGTGTATAGTATATAAAATCATATTCATATGTGAAGACAAAAATACAAATATATATTTAAATCATATGCGAAAACTGAAAACCGCAAGAAATGAGCTCTGTGTTTTATTAGCTGATTGTGTTTTTTAACAAGTTGCAAGAGTAAATGAAACCTTTTAACAGATATAAAATAAAAGTCATTTAACGACTTTGAAAGGTGCGCGAAAGGTGACGTAAGATATGAGAGACGGAACGAGCAAATGAACAAACGATTAGCGAACCCCAATTATATGCCAATTGAAACCTGTTGCCATTTAATTGCTAAATGAAGTAAAAAAATAAAAAACTAACGAAATTACGATAAAACTTTGTTATCTATTTGAGCTTGTGACTTGAGCTGATTTAACTGTCTTTTTTTTTTTTTTGGTAGGTAATAGCAGAGTACACGCAATGCCCAAATATTTAAAGAGAGTTTCCCAAGTTAACAGCGGGCGATGCTGGCCCTTCAATTTCCCTTTAAACTTTCCAAAAAAAAAAAAAACATTATTAAAAAAAAGTTCAAAATTTTTAACAAGCGAAATTGTTTTTTTTTTATATATATATTTATTGCAAAAAGTAAAAGCGCACGTAACAAAAACTAAGCTAAAAAAAATAAAAACTATCAAAAAATCATACATTCGGTCAAATAAGAATGCTTCAATTTGAAATAACTGACCAGAAAATACTCTTTAAACGATCATATAGTCTTTCCATTTGAAGGTGAGTGAAATTTTCAGTAACTTAAAAGTGGTTTCATTTCGTCGGCTAGTGCGTAATACCCGTTTCAATTAGTATTACGAGGTATACTTTGCGACCTCTCTATGACAACATTTCGGCACGCTGGACTGACCAGAGTAATTACTCTTATTTGTGTGGTCATATTGAATTGTTTGATGGCATGGCAGACTCATAGAGTCGTCCAGTGGAACAGAGTGGAACTGTGGAAGAGTGGTGCATAATACACTTCCTGCACCACACACAATCACGGAGTCACACATGAAGGGAGTACTCTGTGTCATTTTGTCAGCTAACAAAGCGAATCAATTTCTGTTCTACTTTGCAATCAAATTGCATCATGCAAGAGAAAAACAATGCACTCAGCTCTCGGTTATTACAATACCATACATACCCTGTACCTTAAACTTCAAAAGTATAGGACAGACAGATAGTAAAGCAACTTTGATTTAAATTCAAAACTTTAGGTTATTACAATGTAGCTGTTTTTTTGTATTTGTACTATTCTTTTCCTGTTTCTACTCAATTACAAGGTATAATGTTTTTGACTAAAGACAATGTTATCAATTACATTGTATGTGATCGTAGAGAAGGTTGTCATGTCTTGATTAGAAGAGTGAAGTTTTGAATCTTTTGACATCACTTTCTACTCCTCTTTTAAACTGTTGTTTTATATGATCGAAATGAAGGTTATCATATTTTGATTAGAAGAAAAAGTCATCTATAAGTCCTCTATTTAAGACTCCTCTACCTTAAGACTCTCATCTTTTTACCCAATTAAAGGGTATGCCGTCGTTTACTAAAGACAATGTTAATTTTCCCCTTGTATGTGATCTGAATGAAGGTTATCATGTTTTGATTAGATGAAAGAAGTTCAGTTCGTCACGCTTTTTTTGCTACTGGGTGAAGTGATAATAAATTGGATTTTATAGCCTTCGTATAGGGGTATCTGGGGTAATATTTCAAGATGATTAATCAAATCAACGTTTGGCTTAATAAATTTTTAACTTTTTACTGCGATTACAAACCAAGAAAAACTACGAAATTATGAACATTTTATCCAAATTTCTCACAGTTCGTTAAAGTTGGTTTTGATATTGTGCAGATCGTGCTAAATATCGTGCATAGAACAGTTCAACTGTTGTTGTTATAATTGCATTTGTTGTTGGCCAATTATTTTGAAATGTTTACATATTTGTTTAGCTCGATCTGGCATAGATTTCCATTGTGCAAAAAATATTGCTACAACTTTGGCCATAACGCAATAGACCCCAAATCGATCCGTGGCTGAGTCATTCGACAAACATCAAGCCAACTGCGTGCGGAGCATAAAAATGAAAGATAATAATAATGACAGCAACTGGTGGATTGTGTCAGATTTACCTCCGTCACATAGCGCCAAAATGTAACCAAAAGCAACTGAAAAACTGATAAAACAAAAGCGAAAAATGTCTCAAATGACGCGAATGGTCTAACACTAACAAGTGACAATGTCTTGTTACCATTTCAGGTGTTTGATGGTAATGGAGACCCAACTGGCGCACCAGACTAAACCCTGTGATTATGTCATCCAAGTGTAGCAACAGCGATTATTGCAATGATTATAAACAATTCATTAAATTCTATCAGACTGAGTTACAATTACTGGAATTTCCCTAAATACTATGCGAAGGTGTTCAAACATATTTGAAATTCTGCAAATCCCATTATTTCATGCTAGGAATACGATGGGCAACCTGCCAAATATACAGCATATACTTGTATACTAAGTATGGCCAAGTATGAGTGCTTCATGGCACAAATGGCCTTGTGCTCAAATTCATAATTTCCACGCATGGTTGATTAAAAAAAAAAAAACAAGAAGAAATAAAACTTTGAACAACTTGAATTGCTAATAGTTATTAAAATATTTAGCATATTTTCTATACATCAAAATTTCGTCATTTTAGTGACGTTTTGTCCATTTATTCAGAAAATTGTAAAATGAATATTTCAGCATAAAATTGCAAACATTGCCCCACTGTACAGCTGTTGCCTTTCCGCGTTTGTTCTGTTCATGGGCGTGTTCTGCTTATATGCATATGTGTTGGTGTTGGTGTTTGTGATTGTATTTGTGTGCGTGTGTGTGTGTGTTTGTGTTTGTGTGTGTGTATTTCTGCCATGACTAGTGCAATAAATATTTGCGCTTAAGCCCTGGCCAAAACTCACCAAATAGCTTCATTAAAAATTCAAATTAAAAGCAACCAAATGAGAAGCGACTAGCAACAAACTAAATACAGCAATGTTTCTGCTTTTTTTCTTCTCTTCCTCTTAATGTTTCCTCTTCTTCTCATTGTGTTTGTTTTTGTCAACCAGTTTTAGTTACTCTTTCTGGATTCGCTTACCTTTTTCAGCCGGAGAAGGCGGCGGCTTGCCAAGGCAGAATTTAGCATTTGACTCATCGATGGCAGCTCCAAGTCCGACCAAGCCCGAGCCATGCAACTCTTTGTGATGATGGTGCGATACCTGCTGATGATGATGATGATGTGGCTGATGATGATGTTCCTGATGTTGTTGTTGTTGTTGTTGTTGTTGCTGTTGTTGTTGATGTTGCATTGCAATTGCTTCCTTGTCATTTATGATCTCTGCTATCTTCTTAATGTTCTCCGGCGTAGTGTCTGCCTTCTCTCGCCCATCCAAGCTGCTGTTGTCGTCCTCCTCATAGCGAATGTTGTTGCTGTTGTTGCTGTTGTTGTTGCTGCTGCTGTTGCATATTTGCTTACTGTTTAGTTGCACTGAGACTGCATCATCGAATGCATTCGCTGTCATTACGTCTGCAGCTGATGCGCCTGTATATGTTGCTGCTGCTTCTGTTGTTGTTGTTCCTGTTGTTGTTGTTGCTGCTGCTGCTGCTGTTGTTGTTGCTGCTGCTGCTGTTGCTGTTGACGTTGTGTCATTTGCGTATGATGTCATGTTGTCACTACGACGATTTCAAGGTGCTGCTGCTTCTAATTTATGGAGCTGGAGCTACACCTATTCTATTCTATTTCGTTTCACTTCCTTCTCTTCCTTTTTTTTTTTTTTTTTGGTTTTTGTTTTAATTAGTTGAAAGTTTTTATACACATTGTGCTGCTGCTGCTGCTGCTTTCCATCTGCTTGCTTTTTATTTTATTTGATTTTTAGTTTTCGTTGCTTTTTGCTGCTGGCGTTGCTGCGCTTTGTGCGTGTGCAAATTCCTGCACGCCTACGATTGTATCAAAAGAGAAATGATGAAAATTACATAAAGAAATCAAGAACAAACACACATACAACAGACAAGCTGATACGTATACACACACACAAACACACGCACACACACGCACATGTTTACACACGTATTCACACACATATTGAAGTCTATTTACGTATCGATTGCTTATTGCTTACAGATATGCGCCTGCTAGTCTCGTGCATTGATATTTATCCAAAGAGCCCCCAGGGTCATATGCATTTTACCAATACGAATACCAATACGAAGTAAACATTGCCACCAACTAATTGTCATAACCCCTTTCACTAACTCTGATACCGATTAAACCCCATAATCGACAATGGACGAGGATATTATGAATGCAGTGGAGTCTCTGTTTGGCAAGGACGTGAAGATTGTAGACTGCGAGACATCGTCGTCGGTGCAACAAGAGGAGGTGCTGCTGATCAATGGTGTGCCAGTCAAATTGGATGGTCTGCCAGCAGATGATGCCAGTGCCATAAAGAGCGCACTGCTCGATGGCCAGATGCCAGCAGTGGAGCATTTAAATCAACTGCTGTTCCGTGCGGGCTTAGCCCAGCAGGCGATTGAGGTGGAAACCTCGTTGACGGTCAAGTCTTCGCTGACAACCACGGAAGAGGTGCTAGTCTCACGTAATGGTCAGGTGCTTGACGAACGAACAGTAGAAACCAAAGAGCATTTTAACCATCAGTCGCATCAGAAGGAAATTTGGCAGCCCATCAAGCAGCAACAGCAGCAGCATGCCCTGGCCCGTGCCACGCCAGAGAATGCGCTCAAGTATGGAACAAATTCGAATGCCAACTCGAATTCCACATTTGTGTCACAGGCCACAACAGATGGCGAGGCGGATCAACGATTTGGCGCTCCTCTGGGTCGCCAGTTAAATCAAACATTCTCAAATGCCTCACTCATGTCTAGCAGCTCCGCCATAACCGGTTCAGATCAGGTTATTGGCTCAACCTCGAATATATCGACCGCCACAACCCTGGGCGACAAGAGCTCGAATCTAAGCAGCTGCGACTCTGGTCATGATGGCCTCTTCCACAGTGTCTCCATGAGTGCTCCCTATGTGCAAAGCGACGCACGTGATCCCCAAACAGACTCTATGTACTGTGACATTCCCAGCTCGGCGGACGAGGCTGACATTGTGTCAGTTACAATGCTGGTAAGCCGTGCATTCCAATAATTACGCATCTATTTCATTTTCTTCCCTGCAGAGCACAAATTTGCATATTCGAGAGCCCTGCGATACATCCAATGAATGCCGAACATCGCCATCCTATGCCAAAGATTTGCCTGTAGCCGGTAATCTTGACACATTAGTCAAGCTACTGGTCAACTCAAACAGCGAGGATCTAGAGTTCGCCTTGCTGCTCTGTGCGCGTTTATACGTGCCGACACACGAACTGCTGGCGAAGATGATGCAGGCGTGTGCGGGACAGGAGAAAAGGCTTTTGCAGCTGCTTAACCACTGGCTGCGTCTATGTGCCAATGATTTCCGCAACGAGACTTTGCTGCAGCAACTCCGCAAACCAATCCAGAACCAGAGTCAGAGCCAAGCCATATGTGCATTTCTAGACGGCATTCCTGATAGACTTGCCAACCAGGAGGTTGAGCGACGAACACAGCTGCAGTATTTGCTGAGCAAACAGCCGTCGGCCAGCTCCCTGGGGCGACAGAGCAGTATTAAATCGCTGAAACGTTTTGCCACAAACGTCTACAAGACGGAGAATGTGCTGAGCAAGTGCAGCAGCGCCTACGACCTGGCACATCAGCTATTTGCCATTGAATATGCCTATCTATCGCAGATACGCTTGGAGGAGTTCATCGAAATGATAAATACCGGCGAATTTAAGACGTGCATGTCACAAACAAAGGCCAGCACTCTGGGTTCCAGCGCCAGCTGCAGTACACCAAAGCTGCCCGAGATTAGCATTGCGGCCTATGTGCAATGGTACAACCAGCTCTGCCATTTGATTGCCACGGAGATAATAAAGGCAAGCGTTCTCATACTGACTGTTGATAAAATAAAACTAAATTAATATTTACAGCTTGGCAAGAAGTCACAACGCGTGCAGATGGTCGAGTACTGGATAGAGGCAGCTCTGGAGTGCTTTAACACTGGAAATTTCAACAGTCTAATGGCAATTTTGACGGCTCTCAACATGAATTGCATAACGCGACTGAAGAAAACCGTAGGTGTATACTTATTTAAAAAAAATTGGCTCTATTTTTTTTTATTTTACTTTGTAGTGGTCCAAGGTGCAGACATCAAAGTTTGAAGGCTTAGAACATCAAATGGATCCAAGCTCGAATTATCTGAATTACCGGTCGACAATGAAGGCTGCCATATGGCGCTCCGAACGTGAAGAGGCCAATAATATCGAACGTGCTATAATACCATATTTCTCTCTATTTCTCAAGGACTTCAACGCTTTGAATGAGCGTTATAAAACCAGGCATGCAAATTATCAGAATGATCGATGACTATAACTAATATGATTAATATATACTTGCAGGCTGGCCAACGGAGACTTTAATTTCGAAAAGTGTACACTGTTTGGCACACAATTGCGTAATTTTCACAAATGCCAACGATTGGATTGCCCTTACGAGCAGCAGCCAAATGTTGTCGGATATTTGCAAAAGGTTGAAGTCTACAGCGAGGATCAGCTGATGAAGGCCTCCTACGAATGCGAGCCGCCGGCTGGTGTGCAGGAAAAGGATCATTATAAAGTGCTAAAAGCAGCAAAATAATCAAAATTGAAATCGAAATCATTTAACTATCTAAAACGATAACTAAGATAGGCGCAATTCGAATAGAGCCTCGCACAAACTTCCGTAGAGTTTGTACACGTGTTTTTTTTCTTTGTTGAAACTTCCATGTTTACAATTAGATTTGCATTTGGATATTCATCAGCAATAACGATAACAAATATGTATTTTAACAATTGAAATTGCAATCGTATTTGTTAATTTGTATCTAAGACTTAAGTATAATATATTCAGCTAATTAGAGACACAACAAAAACCAGCATTTCACGATTCACTTGGTTGTTTAATTGCGAGCTTCCAAATAAAAGGCAAAAAAAAACACTGGCTATATACATAAACAATAGTAAAATGTTATAAATCTAGTTGAATTCAAATTGAAGCAATTAATTAGATTCGAAATCAATTATGTTTTTTGTGTATTTTGTATAGGTTTCTTAATTAACGTATTGTAGCGAACTTTTGAAAGTCCACAGTGAAGAATTTGCCAAACAATTCCAGTGGATAGTGCTTGCTCTCGCCTCCACAGGGCGCATGCACTCGTATCTGACGCATGTGAGTATCGCGACCATTCTGATGATTCGATATGACTGCTATTTGTAGCATGAACGTACGGAGCGACTTCACATTGCCATCCTTTATGGGTATTTGAACCCAGCCGTTGGGCTCCGTTAGATCAATGACCTGCAGTTCCTGCAGATCGTTGAAATTGGTGCCCGAACGTATCGATATGCGTGATGGTGTGTAACTCTCGTCTAGCTTATAATCGGTGTATATGTATATCTGGCTAATGTTAGTGCGCTTGTGGAACTGTATATTGACCAAATGCGGTAGCTGTCCATCCGACTGCCAGTATGTGTCCATTATATTATCACGTAAGCGTTCCACGCCAAATCCTGCAATCAATTTGTGTTAAGTGCAACCTGTTTTTATCTACAGTGAAGCATACTCACCTGGCTTGCAGGATGACAAACTCCAGACAGCTTGAGAGCCAACTTCACGAACAAAGCCCAGACGCTCCTCGGCAAGTGGATCCTCGTCGCTAGTAGCTACGGGCTTAGCTGTGGTTTCTTCATCTATGGCAGCTGCCATTTGAAAGGCTAAACGATTTATTTGTATTGTTTTAAAACTGCACAAAATTTACACAGCAACGCTTAACATTGTAAAATGGAAATTGTATTTGTTTTGTTTTCATTTACAGTTTTAAGGTGACCATAATAGCAGCGTTGCCATATTTTGTAAAACAGAAACACAGTTATATAGTCAATTTATTTCAGTTTCTAATAATTATATCTTTCTATCAGTTTTTAATATAATAATATCACTTTAACATTTTGCTATTCACATACGAAAAGTATATATAATAATTATATATTTGAACAGTTGTGCGATTAATAACTTAAGCTGGCAACACCGCGCCATCAGCTGTGCGCACATTTCAATCGTTTACCAACACTGCGGCAACAACGCACATGTTGGAGCGTCCCTTGGTAAATAAAATATATTAAAATATGGTGCGAAAGCTGAAATATCACGAGCAGAAATTGCTCAAAAAAGTCGATTTCATCACATGGAAAGTTGACAATGGCGGCAAGGAAAACAGAATACTTCGCCGCTTTAACATACAAAAGCGGGAGGACTACACAAAGTATGTATGCCACCAAATAAAACAATTGCATATGAAAACAGGTCTATTTCAATATTTATATTACAGATACAACAAACTAGCTCGTGAAGTGAGGGAACTTGCCGAGAAAATCGTTAAACTCGATGGATCCGATCCATTCAAGGCAGAGGCAACAGACATGCTTATGCGCAAGCTATATGCCATGGGTGTTACCAACGATTATCTCACCCTCGAATCCGCCAGTAAAACAACGCCCAGCAGTTTCTGCCGGCGTCGTTTGCCCGTTGTGATGGTCCACTGTAAGTATTACTTAATTGTTTCGTTATAAATAAATAACTTTTCCTTTTCAGTAAAAATGTCGGAGCATCTCAGGCATGCCACTTCGTTGGTGGAACAAGGACATGTCCGCGTTGGCCCGGAAGTTGTTAAAGATCCTGCATTTTTGGTCTCTCGCAATATGGAAGATTTTGTCACGTGGGTGGATACATCTAAAATCAAGGAGCATGTTATGCGCTACAATGATATGCGGGACGACTTCCAAATGTAAATTTAATTTAGCATAAGGTACAAAATAAAAAGATAAATAATAAAAAAAATACAATAGTTTTATAACATTGTAATCAGGGTAATCGCCCTGCATTATCCGAAGCAGCTGACTGCTGAAGCGCTGTCAATAAACCTAGACTATTTGCTTGCTGTTGTCTTCTGATCTCATGCTACTTCTGGTCAATCAGTGCAATATGGCTTGCCCCGTTATATGTATTCCGTAGTAAATACACAGTATTCCATTTGTTAAATTATCAATTTTAATAACTTTATTACATTTCATATAATAATGTTTAGATCGCGTTAATATTATTCATTTATGTTGGAGCCTATCACGCCAAGGGCGCAACTGCCCTGACACATATACATATGTATAGTAAGTATATATATATATATATATATATTTATATATAGTACATACATTTATAAATTGGATTTCATTCAATTAATCAATCAATCCCTCATCGTGGCATTTAGACGATGCAATGCCCAAAATTGTAACTTCATTTCGAACATAAATAATCTTTTGCGATTATGGCGGTACACAGTTAATGCCCCATTAGTTTAATTTTTCCACTTATATTAGTTAATTAGCTCTCTATGACTCTCGGACAATTACAAGAGACTTTTCTTTATGCAGATACCCATTAAAAATATGTAAAAAGGCATTAAAATAGTTAATATCATTAGAAATTAAACCCCCGCGGTCAAGGTGAGCATTTCAAAATATAATACGGTAATGAGCTTAAAAAAAAACATTTGCTCTTTATTCATTTATGCATAATGAAAGTTCAAAAGAAAATAATAAAGAAAACAAAGAAATTCATTAGATGTCATTAGGGGCGACTAAGGGTGCACGGTTGAGCGGGTCGAAATAGTGTATACAATAGTTTTAAGAAATCGAACAATTTTTGAATATAATGGCAGTTATACGCGTACAAATTAGATAGAATTAGAAACAATACTAACGTTAGTTTCGCCCGA
>JBANCZ010000411.1:18725-37259 GCA_037040025.1 Sphaerogastrella javana
ATCCAAGCAAGTGCCCTATCCCAGAAAATCAAAAATATTAAAATCAAAATGACTTTGAAGAAGTTCTTGAAATTAGTACTTCAATTTATGTAATGCGATTCACGAATTTTAGAGTCCGACGACTGCTCGCTCATCTGTCTCGACTGTAGCATCTGACTTTATATATAATAGTATATGAAGTATATACGAAATGTTATTATATATATATTTATATACACACATATATATATATATATGAAGAGAATTAACGGTTTTACATCCTCAAAACACAATTGGTTAGCCAGTTAAGTCTTTTTTGAGTTTTTCATTTTGTTGAAATAATTTTAGATTTAGATATATATAAATATAAATATATATCTGCATATTTATATATGTATTACATATTAGTTCGTATTAAACTTTTGTTTTTTTTTGCATACAAATTAAAACTATCGATTAGTGTTAAAATAAATAGCTAGTGGCATTAAAATTAGTGTCGACTGGCGAAATTCTTCTCAAAATGTGTGTGCTCCCATTATTCCGATTCGATTCCGATTTACTGGGCTATATATACACACACACACGCGCATAATTATTTCGCATAAAAGTAAGAAAAACTTCATAACAATTTAAAACGAATTAATAAAGATACAAGATTTGTCTACATTGTTCGTTCTGTTGTTCAATTTCCTGTGCAACTGCTTCAACTTTTCATCCGTTGGATATTATTTTGGCTTCTGCGTTTGAGGGGTAAAGGTATGGTGGAGGTTAGATGTGGGGCTTTGTTACTGTATATTGTATTTGAGTTTTCTTTTAGTTCATCTTTTCTTTTTTTTTTCTGCTTGTTTTGCATTCGTGTTTGTTTTGCAATTTCAGCAAAAAATTTAAATTTTCTCGCATTGTATTTCGTTTTCGATTGAATACAATAAGTTTAGTTTTGTATTATTTATAAATTCCAATTGGTAGCCCTGTGCAATTAGTTATTAAGCCATATTTAATGCTGTTTTCTGCCGCTTCGGCCGTAATCCAAGCACTGACAATGTGACAATCTTTGACTCTGTGCCGTGGGGTTCAATTGTCCTGGCTTTTGCATAAGATTTGTGTTGTTTAGTCTGTGAGTCGCTTGTCAGGCGACAGGCGACAGGTGAGAGAGGATACAACTGATTCGCTGCACAATTGAGGAATCTAAATGACCAGCGCCATATCCTTCTTGCTGGGCAACTGCACCCGCTTGCCCTGCCACAGCGAATTGTGTATTGTGAAGGCATCTATCGTGACAGTCAGATGCTTTGTGTGCACCTGTGAGAAGCATTTGCCACCTGAGTTGTATCTGTAATGAGCAGAATAAAATGATTAGTATTTGTAGTTAATTATATTCAATGTTATATGTATGTATACTCACTTGAAGAACTTATCGAACATGACTTCGTCGACTTGACTAGGTCCCGTGCCGTACAGCTTGGTTACTTGATCCGTTTCGGGTACGTAGCTATAGAGGGCACGGAATTGGCAGCCGGCATCACGGAAGAGCACTAGGAAGTGTTTCGCCTCCGAGCGTGCGATCTTCTCCAGCACTTTCTGTTTTGCCTCGCGATTGACGGCGCCTGGGAAAACGCAGTACTCAACGGCATTTAGTATAATACCACGATTCGATTTGGCCGCTGGTTGTTTATACAGTTTTGGACCTGTTTCAATAAATATAGAAACCAAATTAGTAACGCTCAAAATAAGCAAATATCATTTCCTTCTCTCTATATATACTTCTACTCGGTGTTAATAGCAAGCTTCCTATAATCGCATAAATTAATATATCATATCATATCAAATCATAAAGGAATTGGTTTTAACGTGCACAACACAGCATTCAAAACTGCAACGTAATTGGTACTTAAGACTACGGTTTGTACGATATTATGGTACATAAATCTTGGTTTCATTGTGCTCTTAACTCGTTTTATCATATTGCACTCGGAGAGTATGAAGAGTGCAAACATTTTGCACGCATCTCTCGCTTGCTTCAAATTGTAAATTGTCTATAAATTTTATATTTTCGACTTTGGCTATTATTTATATCATTTCCTTCAGCAATATTATAAGCTCTACTATTTTCAAAGATTTAGAATATCATATTATACAAATTTTTATATTTTAATTGAAAGTTTAATTCTCATTTTGTTCGCCCTAGTAATACTATATATATCCTTATCGTTAGCAATGAATTGACAAGAATAACGAGAACTCATACAGATTCTATTAGTCTATATAATTTGCTACAGATCGTTCTATTCCATCGGTATATAGACAATTTACAACATGAAGGCTATTTTTTTGAGCAGTGTATTAGAAACTGAGCACTACCTCTAGTTTATACTTACATTTCGGAACTATGTCTATAACAAACTATATAGGAATGCTCTAGCATAACATGCTAAAAACTCAAATAAAATACATTAAATGATATAGCATAAATATATACAAAATAATTAAACTTAAAAACGGCTTGCAGTTTTGCAAATTTTTTCAATATTTTTTTTTTTTTTGTTAAAAAAATGCACAATTATGAAGCGGTTTTACATTAGGCCAATTGGGGGGGTTAACATTTATCTTATAATTTTATATATGTATAAAACTAGAAGACACATTTCGGTTTGACTATCGAAGTCGTGGATTTGACGACGCAACGGAAGAACGAATGGATTGCAATAACATCTATCTGATCTGATCTGATCTGGTGTGATACGATCAGATGTGATGTGTAGAAACGCGCGCACACACAAACTGTTACAGTCCTTGTGTAACGGTATGTAGGTTTATGCAGAGAGACTATGAGGCTCTACACATAGTTCAAACTCATATGTATGTAATAATAAATCATATAAATGTATATATGTATATAGAATTCTAAACGGATAATGCCAATCGGTTGAACATGTTTGAAAACTGAACTACATATCAACTGAACTGAACACACACAAAAAAAAAAAACGAATGAAAAAACAAATGAAAATAAAATATGTAGGAGAACTGACGTAATATGAGAGGATTTCCATAAGTGATGTACAAAATGATGTATATATGTATGAAGAACCAATAGATATGGTGGTATGGTACGATTGTGAGATGGTGGATGTTATATACATATAACTGAGAGGAATTTCTTTTTGAGACTAGGTACAAACCCGAGTATTCCATCGTTAATGAGATATCGCTGGAACCATCATCAAATCCGCGACGCTTCGATATCAAACCTGGCGGCAAAGAGCCTGGTCCAGAGGGAGATGGCATATGCCTACCTGATGCACCCATTCCTGGTGACGGTGCTCGACGCGGCGGTGTGGCCCGTCCCAATCCCGAATCTGATTCTAACCGTTAAGTAAGATCATCAATCATCAGTCGTCAGTAAGTCAGGACATACATCAACATGCAGCACAACAAACCACAGCCAGTTAAATCGATAGATAGAGAGTCGGTCGATGAGAGACAGAGGAAGATGACAAGAGAGAGAGAGAGCGACGCAAGAGTTGTCATCATCCATGCAGTAAATTCGTTTGATTGATGCATGTCATATTTGCGATTGATGCAGTTATCGAATCCATTCGATTAATCGATTGTTAGTTAGTTGCAGCCAATGAATGGTGGCGATCGAGCGGATGAATGTTAAATCATTTTATTTTGGAATTCGTTTCGTTAATAGATTGTTGTTGTTCATGTTTGTTGTTAATTGTAATAGTTTTTTTTGTTTTTTTTTTTATTTTTGGGTTTTATTTGTACACAATCGAAAGAAACGAGAAATAAAAGAAGAAGAGAATGTGTGCATTGAATTTAGTTAAGCAATTTCGTAGATTTTTCAAAATGTAGCAGATATAAGTATGTAAATACGATCTCAATGAATAGTGCGGTGCATGTGTGATTGTGTGTGATGAGTGTGTTTGTGTGCGTATACTTGTGTGTGTGTGCGTATTCTTAAGTGTGTGTGTGTGTGTGTGTGTGTATTAATACACATTTACCGAAAATAAAAGAAAGGCAATCCCGTTCCCCACAAAAAGCGGACAATCTGTACAGGACGAAATCAAACCAGAACCATTTGCGAATAATTTGACTTGTTTGTCACCTGACAAATTGATAGAATGTCAAATTGACAAACTGGACAAACTTAGAAACACCAGCCACCGCTTCCCTTCATGTCACAAACACAGAATAAATTATAGAGCAAAGAATTCCGATAAATTTTTTAATTGAAGAAAGTATAAGAAGCATACCAATTAAACAGATTTATGGGATAAATAAAATGGAAATAAATAGATCAAGATTCAACTTTGTAAGATTAAATTTTAAATAGATTTAAATTAAAACAGTTCATTACGCAATTTTAATACAATCAATCAAGTTTAATGCAGTTGGCGCTCAGATTAATGAACTTGAGGGAATTGAATATGACAGTAAATATATAAAATTTATATATAACTTTTACTTAGTAGAATATTTCTTTATTTTTAAAAATGTCTATATTGCCTAATGCACAATGTTTAGACCCAGTTCTTAGCCATTAAATGAATAATATAAAAATGAATTTATAATAAACTAATTTTTTATCAGAGTACAAATAGAAAAGATTATTTAATGCAATCGATAATTATATAAGATTTAAATTTAATTCCAATTAAATACAAAATAAAGAGGTATTTCTAATTTAAAAGGGTCTAAACATAATGCATTGCTTTTACTGAAAAGTTCATAAATTGAGGCAACTTGCTTGCATTACACTTGTTAATACAAATACTAAATGAATACCAAATAATTACAATACGATACGTGAACAAGTTACTAAAATTGATAAACCAAAGAAAAGATCAAAGCAAGTCAGAGAAAATATAGGAAAAAAATACTGCCACCAAAAGTAGCCCACAATAAAATTAAGGATCAAGACAAGAACAAAAGATAAACTACTAAATAATACCAGAACCAAGAGAGATTCAAATATAGATAGATTGATAGACAGATTGAATCAAAGAGAACAGTAAATTGTATAATCTAGTACATAAACCAAATACAAAATAGCAGGACAGGACAGAGTATAGTATAAGTTAGGATAGAATTAAGTAAGTAATAAGCAGCTGTATTTATTTGTAATTTTTGTAATATTTTTTTTTTTCATTTTTTGTAACTGTGAAACGCTTCTTACCGCACAAATTCATTAGCGAATTGGACTTTCGGCCACGGAAATTAAGTGTGCTCCCCTTAGCAACTGATATACGCGACAAAGTGCGGCCCCTTTCGACGGTTGGCTCTGTAAGAATTGGCACCACGGGAGATACACGAGAGAGCCGAGTGCATATAATACGAATATATTGAATATTGAACTTCAATTGTTTCAAGAACAGAATAGTAATGTAATATTTATATATGGTATATATGGCATGAAACTTGATAATCTAAAACTTAAAGAAATCCTTCGACTTGGGACCCAAAAACCAAACCACACCACACACAATGCTCACAAAATCATAAATAAGAGCTTAATTAAATGTGATTAGATCATAAATGTTATGTACAGAGTATGTACATATGTAAATATATATATCTTCTATGTCTCCACTTGACATTCCCCCAGTGCTTTATGTTTATAGCAAGTGCAATCTGTCAGTTAGTATATATTTGCATAGTTATACATGTTTAGAATAGTATTGTATATAACGACTAAGTTTAGTAGTAAGTATGTAGTGATTTAGCGTGAGTCTTAATCGTAGGCCTTATATTTTTATAAATAATAGCAATAATAATTCTAAATCAAATATATAAAATACAAAGTAAAAGCTGTATGTTAATCAGCTTTAGAGCATAGAATTGTAAAAGCAAAACAGAGTAGATCTTCAAAACGAAAACGAAATCAAAAGAAAAGTAAATCAAAAGGAAAACTTAGTACTTAATACCCAGCACCAACCTCTGGAAGTTTTGTATGATCCCCGTCGTCCAATCGGAGTTGAACTTGTGCTGGGATAATCATCAGGGGACTCTGTTGAACAATTGGATTAGGATGGTTATGACATAACACATATTATTATATAAATCTCTTAAATCTACATTAGATGTGCTTCAAAATATAAAAGAATAACACTAAATCATTAACCAAAATCCAAAATATCAAAATATTTACAACTATAATAATACCCTCAAACCAGAGTTCAAAATAAATTTAAATATAAATTTAATTATGATTAAAAATCAAAAACAATTATACTACATGCTTAGCATAACTTAAAAATGATATATACAGTGGGAACGCGAATTAAAGAACATAATGAAACATATCTTTTACCTTTAACTGTGAGGGAATCTTGGGAGCCCCTGTAATAATCTCGTTTCATTGAATTTGAGCTTAGCTGACCGTAGCCTGTACAATTAGCATTTAGGGGGAGCAACCAAGCAACGTGTTCAACGAGATCGAGAACAAAAACAAAAACAAAAGGATAAAGAAATAAACATCAACACAAATTTAACAAATTAGCACAATAAAAATACAAAGTATAAATAGACATTTTTTTGCACAGGGAAACCAAATATAATTTTGCATATTCGGCAAATACCGAAGATTTATACACACGCACAAAATGTAAACTGTATTAGAAGTTGAGATTTCGTTGGGTAAACTCAGTACAGTGCTCACTCGAAATACATAACCACGATTTAAATGGAGTAATAAAATCAAGTAAGTAGGAAGTAGTATACTAAGGAACGAACAATGTGTCCAAGAGAAATAGAAATTCTTTTTAGTTAAGATTGATTATAGATCAGAGATATATAAATGAAATCTTGTTTCAAGTGTTTACTGTACTGAAGGTATTACAAATCATTCAATTAACCCTCTAACACGTGAGCCTGCCTGAAGGAACGCATTACGTTTGTATTATTTTGAAAAGTAGTCTTAGAGGGTTAACCAGAATCTATGAGATTAAGTTGTACGTGTGTGCATTAACTTAAAGCTTAAACTTTTATGCTATAGTGCTTACCGGTTAGATTTGAACTGGAACCCTTCTTTCCCCGACTGGAAAGACTTGAAGCCTCACTGATATCCACGCTGGCATCATCGACATGTATGGTCTTGGGTCGTGGCCGTGTCACACGCTGTTGTCTAAGACGTGGCGTCGACGCGTTTGAAGTCTGTGGCTGCAGTTTGACATGAAGATCAGGTCGATCCAAAGTTTTACCCTAAGAACAATGAGATTAGTACATATGTTAAGCAAATAAAGAGTATTTATTTGTACTTCTCGTTCGGCCTCTTCGATGGCTTTCTTGAGTCTATGTTGTTCCAATATGGCTGCTCGACGTGCCACTTGCTCCTCCTTTTTGCGTGCACGTTCCTCCTCCTTTTCCCGTTCTTTTTCACGTTTCTGCGATGCCTCAATCTCCTTGCGCGCCTTGGCTTCCTCCTGCTGCTGACGGCGCTGCAGCGACAGTAACATTATCTTCTCTTTGCGGCGTTCCATTTCATCAACAGATTCCTGGAAAACCAACACGATGTAATTAATCCATATCATTCAATTTCATAAGTCTTCTTACCGGATCCAGATTGGCTGCATCTGCGCCTATGACTAGCGCTTTGGCCGCTTCGGCACTGCTGATGGTCTGCTCTGCTCTCAGACGAGTAGGTGAAAGCGGTTGCAGTTGCGGCTGATGGGTGAGGTCATCCAGATGCCGGCGCTCAAAGCCGCCAGGCTCTGCAGACACTGCAGCCATTTGGCGCAGCTGTATGGGTGACTCGTCTGTGTACTTGTTGTAGGTGGCATTACCAGGACTGGCATTGGTGAGAGCCTGAATGCTGCTGTGCCTGCCAATAGCACCGGCAGCCATTTTGGGCTCCTCATTGCCAGCATTGCTGTTGATATTCATGTTGCTGTTGTGCAGTTGACTTAGCGATTCACGTTTAAGGACAACTTGGTTGTCCACACTGTCCCTGTTGGGTTCCTTTTTGGGAGAACGTTTGGCACGCAGCGGCGGTTTGGGTCGTTTTGGTTGATCGTTGTCGAAGGATATGTAGAAGCCCTTCTCGGGATGCTGCTCCTCACTGCCACCTGCGCCTGCACCGCCTGCAGCGCCACTTCCACCACGCGGATCCTGAAAACTGTTGGCCTGTATGGAGGGACGCGAGGGCGAGGGAATACGATAGGTGAGATTGCCGCTGGTGATGTTTAATTTATTGGAAATCAGTTCGCCACTATCGTAATCCTCGGAGCTGCTGCCGCGTCCGCTGTGCGCCGCCGGCAACTGTTGCTGTTGTTGAAGATGCAGACGTTGCTGCTGCTGCACCACGAAATCATTGATGTGCGTTGACTGCATTGACTCAATGATATTTCGCTCCAGCTCGTCCACATCCTCCTCATCGCCAATAAAGCATATACTCTGCGGCGCCATCATGTCCTCTACCATTGTCATGGGCTGCCCCATAGCCATGTTGCCTTTCGGTGAACGATTGTCGCGCAGATTGGTCAAAGACTGCTGGCGCTGTACACCATTGGCACTACCGGCACCTCCACCAGCGCCATGCATGCGCTGGCTATGCTGCGGAGAAGACTGCATCTGGAAGAGATGCTGTAACTCTGCGGCACCACCACCGCTGCCGTTCTGATGAAGCACAAAGCCCTGCGATGCGCCAGCGCTTGAGGGCGGTCGATTAGGCCAGTTTTGCTGCTGCTGTTGCATCTTCTTCTGCGTCTGCCATGCATTCACGTCCAGCAGAGGTTGCTGTTGCTGTTCATAGGCAGCCGCTGCCGCTGAGTGAGCCCAGGTGCGTCGTTGCGGATGACCATGCGTCTGATGCTGTTGCTGATGCTGAGGCGGAGACTCGTGCAGGTAAAAGTGATTCGCTGGCTGACCGTAGTCATCGTAGACGCTATTCCTTTGTGGGTACTGCTGCTGCGGCGGAGGCGCTCCGTAGGGAGAATGATTGTTATAGGGCGCACCATTATCGCTGTAGATGCTCTGCGGCTGCATATAGTGAGCTGGCGGCGACATATACTGTTCATGCTCGTTCACATACTGCATGGGTGGCATCTGCATGGCCTGTTGCTGCTGCTGATGTGCATGGTGCGGCGGTGGTGGTTGCTGGTAGGGATCACGACTGGGCGGACGGGAGCTGTAGGCGCTAACGGGTGCATTGAAGGCCTGCGGAAGATGCGGTGATGAGCCAAAGCTTTGTTGCATAGGTCGCTGCTGATAATGATGTTCAGACAAATGCTGTTGCGAGCCATAGGTTTGCTGTTGCTGCATTCGGGTTGCGATTAGGTAGCGGAGCAAGTGTGTGGCGTGGCGGGACGGGGATAAAAAAAATAACAAAGCGCATACCCAATTAGTTAATCAAACGAACAAACATGAGGCAAGTTAGGTGTAAAACGAAGCAAACAATATAACCAGATTAAGCGTTAATCATTTGAATTCAGCGAAAGATGCGAATGATGGCTGTTCATGGTTATGGTTATCCTGAATGTCCATCCTGGCGCTTACCTGATTCAGCATATTGGCTATTTGTTGTGCCTGCATCAGCTGCTGCGCTTGCAGATGCTGCGCCTGCATTTGGCTTTGCTGTGTGGCCAGCCGATGGATATCTTGCTGGATATCCTGCAGATTCATATTCATAATGGCGATGCTTTGCTGCACATCCATGGACCAGGGTTAGGTTTTGTGTTAGCGCGTGTATAGTGGTGGTGTAAGTGTTGTATGTATATAGTGTGTGTTGTAGTGTTATGGATATATTCATTCGTTTCGAACCACGGACACAAACAAATGCATTATGATGAACGTGGAGGGGCAGGTAGAGTATAAGAGAAGAGACACAAGCGTATTGAATTGTATTAATATTAACATTTATCCACGGTTAGAACAAGCTCTGGAGTGAACACACATATCGAGATGCAAAGCGTGTTTAGGATATTGCCACTCCCACTCACCTGGTACTTATCCATATCGGCCGGATCGATGTCAGGTGTACGCTTCGAATCATTGCTCATGGTCTCCCACTTCAATACATCCGGACACGATTCCAAGTCCTCCTGAAATTAACACAAATGCCAAATATATTATTGATATTTTACGTTCAAGTCAATGCCTCAATGACTACAGATATGTATGTATACAAATACATAGCAGAGTATTCATATGGTACCTTTTCCTGGTGACGCAATACTGCCATTTCGATTTTACGCTTGTCTTGCTCAATACGACGACGTCTCTCCTCCAGTTTTGAGCGCATCGCTGACAACTTGGTCGCATTCTCCAGCGAGCGCAAATCATCGTCACAGATCTCCAGTTGCCAGGCCGCTGGGCTGGCTGGCATGCTGCTGGTTGAGGATTTGCGCACGGGCGTGCTTTCCGGATCGTATACACTTGATCTGGCATCACTGTAGTTGTACTGCTCAGCGCCGAAATCCTTATCCCTATCTTTATCGCTGGAATGTTGTTTATTGCGCGCCATCGGCAACGGGCTGCCCGCATTAGACAGATTATGCGATGAGACCGTGGGCACATTATCAGCACTACAAAAGGAATGTCATTATAATTATTTTAGTATTTCTTCTAGCATTATAAGTCATGCCATGTCGTACCTAGCCTGGCGACGCATTAAATACTTTTCCGTTTCACGATCCTGTTTCTCAGATCCTGAATCTGTATCGTAGCCCAGCTGCAGCGTGCCTCGAGCATCGGCTATTGATGAACGCACAGCTATGGCAGGTTCTAGAAATGAATATGAAACAAATTATTATTTATTTCATTCGTATATACTTTTCAAATATATTCATACTTACCCACACTTGTGTTGGACAGTTTACGTTCACGCTCCCTGTCACGTTCACGCTCGTAACGTCCCAGTGTATTCAGCTGATCCTGTGATCCGCCAAAGTTCTCAATTGTTAACTGTGAATCTTCGCTGGAGGAATTCCTTCGTGATCGCCGTCCTGTAACATCACAATACATAGAATAGAGAAATCGTTTAAGTCATATTTACAAATTACCATTATTATTATAACTACAATATTATGTGATATACTATATATATATATGTAGCTTCAACACACGCGCACACATTCTCACACACACACACACACACAACACACACAGGAAACTTAAACAGCGTCTGCAGAGTTTTGTTTGCCTACCTGCAAAACTTGGACGCCGGCTTTGTTCCCAGTTACTTGGTCGACCCGCAGCGATAAAATCGCCTATGGTTTGATTGTTGTTGAGGATGTGGATTGTGGATGGATGTGAGCAGAGCATCAATTCAAAAATAATAGATAAAAACAAACAAATAATAGCGTTAGTATAACTAAATAATACAAATGAAAGCAACAACTAAGTGTTATTAAAGCATAAGGCGCTCATGCGGAGTATTCCAATCTAATACAATATAAATTCTCTCGATATTCTGCTTATAAACGTAAAAACCAGTAAAACCAGAAACGAAAGCATGGCACATTGAATATAAAATTCTTTAGGGAGTGACATTTACAGCCAAATACACAGTCATAACTATATCTACTATCTCTGTGTTTATATTCAAATAAAAGATAAACTATCATATTTTTGTATAGATATAGATAGATGTATCTATATATATATATACACATACGATATCACATAAAGGTAGCTTAGCAAATAAAACCTATGAGTTTGAAAAACTGTCAAACCTCTCTCGTCTGCCTTCGACTCGACATTGTTCTTTTCTTTAGCCTGACGCAGGCGAGCTGGAACCAGTGGCTCCTGCTGTGACTGTTGCTGCTGCTGCTGTTGATGTTGCTGTTGGTGTTGCTGTTGTTGAAAGTGTTGCTGTTGCGAGTGCATAGATGACAGTGTGGTAATACCACGCGACTTGTGCACGACGAAAGCTGCCATTTTCAATAAACGACGAACGAATCGCAATTCCCCATCGAGTTGATTGTAGTAGAGGGAAATATCGCAATTGCAATTGTTGTTGTAGTTGTTGTTGTTGTTGTTGTTGCATTGATTGTAGGCAGCATAAGTTTGTGCGTGTATGTGTGTATATAGTGGATAGTTCATTGGGTCGACAGAAAAAGAAAAATGTAAAAAAGAAACAATTAATAAAAATAATAATTTTCCTACCATTCGCAAAGTAAAACATTCAAATCAAATCAAAACAAAATCAATCAAATTCAAATTAAATGATTAAATAATTTTGTTAGATATTTGCAATATTATCAATTACCTTCAGCTTGATTGCCATCAAAATTATTTGATTGCATCGTTTGATATTCGGTGGGCGGAGTAGATCTGCGATTTAGGCCGCCGCCGCTAAATGAATTTGTGTGCGGAACTAAAAAAAAAAAATATATACAAATAGTTTTACAAATTAAACAATAAATAATGAAACATAAATCGGAGAACGACAAACAATAGCATAAACACAAAATAAAAACATTCAAAAACTCAAAAGTGTCAAAAAACATTTGCAGCTTACAGTTTGAGTACTTTAATATAAACTAAGTTAGTTCGTTTTACTTGAAAAACTTGTGCAAAAAATTGCATAACGAACTGTGAAGTGAATTTGTTCATATAACGTTCAAATGAATGAATTGTTTGGAGTCTATAATTCAGACTATATATGATTAAAGAAGGCCAAGGCCGAACTGATTTAAGATCATATTAGCGAGAAGTGCATAGAGAATGATATTCAATCTACATATATGACAAACAAACATATATATGCGAGTGAATCATACAATAGTTGTGCGGAACTAACAATATTTGCTTGGGCTTACAATGTCATATACTCAGCTTAGTTCTAAGGATATAAATTAATAAACTTAATACTAGAGTTAATAACTATTAGTAGTTAATTGCAAGTGCAAAAGGCGTCGATAAATGATAATGCTCATTCAAAGAGAATGATGTCTTTCACATCACAGCAATAAAGCGAAACAAACAAACAAACAAACAAACGAACAAACAATCAACAAACAATGAAAATGCATAACATTCACCTGAAGAAACAAATGCAACAAACAATTGAAACTGAATTGAAATTGAAATTTGAATTTGAACTGAGAGCGAGCAGTGGGGGAGGGAGCATACATACACTCAACCATACACACGCACACACTCAAGCACATACACACACACACATATAGATATCGGGGGTATAAGGGTATTGAAAATGCTCAAACGAAATTTGCAATAAAATAGGGATTAAAACCTTGAAACGGTGGCCGATTTGAGGGGGAACCAACGGGCGGCTGGTCAAGATCGCTTCGCAAATCGGGTATAGGTGTCACGGGTTGCATTGTGAGGCCCCTGCGATGGCAGATTCCGTGCTCATTGGCGCCCAGGCTGCGCCTTGTGATGGCATCTACAGACATACGTCAAGTACGGCGTGTGAGTTTGTTCAATATGTGAGGCAATATTAATCAAATATATATATAAATCTCAATTGTGGTTGTTATGGTCGATGTTGATGTTGTAATCATTGTTGTTGTTGTTGTTGTTGTGGTTGTTGCATGTACAAGTTGAATGAAGAGAGAGATAGAGAGCATTGTGTTAACACCCATAGTTTGGTGATTTGCGGTTTGCACAAGCGTTTTGCGTATAAACAAATAGAAATAGAATCAGAATCAGAATCATAATATTTTAATTAAGTTAACTACAATGCAATGATGCAATTGCTATCCATATGGAATAGGTGCGGGATGACAGCTACAGCTGGATATTTATGAAGCTTATAGTTCAATGAGTTCAGTGTCAATTTAATTATGTTTATGTTTTGCCCAATTTTTTAGTTCATTGTTTTGTGGGACTAATAACTGAAGGTGATATTAGACTTTTTGAATTGCGTTTACGCGTTGGTGTTTATTGTTTAGTACATTTAGCGTAATTGTAACAAATTTTTCCATCTTTCGTTGTGAGATGTTGCTAAAAACTTGCTCACATTTTCAAATGTTTTACAAATGTAACTTAAATTGAAATTATTACAAAAAATATCGAATGTACAATTTGTTGCTTTTTTTCGGCAGTTTGACAGCGAAAGAAAAGTGAAGCGAAAATAAGAATAAGTAAAACACAAAAACGCAATGCAAACAAAAGAACAACGCAGAGGACGACGAAGAAGACGAGAAAACGCACAGCGACATGCCCTATAACTGGGAAACACACAAACGCCAATGATATCGTTTTAAGATACGGATACGAATTCGTATAAACGTATCACGTATACACTTGATACAATAGGCATGGAAGGGTTAAGGTAAAGGTAGGGAATGCGATGCAATGCGATGCGGTGCTTAGTTGAGTTAGGCATTATGCTTATTGTACTCACCCTGGCCATCCATGCCTGGATAACATACACATTTGGCTGGATGTATCTCAAAGAGATTAAACAGATCCGTCAGTAACAACACCAGATTTAACTTCATCGATCTGGAGTGTGCATTAAATGAAAGAAATCCATTAAAATGAGTTGCATTGCATTATGCTAAATGTATTGATGCTCACCCCCGCATATAGGTAATGTCCTCGGGTGTCATATGGAAGACGCCGTATGGCAAATGCTTCTGGGAGAAACTGCTCACGAGCAGTATATTGTGTATGGAGTCCTCAACGGCAGGCAGATAATTGATGCGTACACTCGTCCAGGGCACCACCTTGGGGCAATAGTAGGATATCAATAGGGCCAGGCAAATGCCATCGCACAAATCCTGAAAATCCCGCACTGGTGGTATATCTGGTGTCTGCATACGCGTGCCCTGCAAAATGAACAAATTCGCATTATTATTTGAATGAAATTTCAAATTTGTTTAATGTTTTGCTGCTATCGAATCTTACGATTTCATCCGGCAGGCCCGTTTCCAGCTCCTTGACAATGCGCTTCTTGAGCGCTGCACACGCATGCGATATCCATGCAAGCAAACCATGCTCATAGGACTGGCCAGAAGGCGCCTGATAGCTACTACCAGATATTCTGCAAATGAGTCAAGCATTAGTACTGCATTCATCATGGATATATATAAGTGTATATTTGTATATTCACCTTCGTATGGCCGATGCAACACGGTCACCCGATGATATCTCCTTGGCATACAGTATCATCAACGATTCTATCACAGACATGTGGGCGTTCTGCGCATAAATTTAAAATCAAATTAGTTAAATATTTTTGAATAGTTTGTGGTTATAAGCAGAGTGTAAACTTACAATTCGCAGCGGATTCGTTTGAATTAATACCGTTTCGGTAATGGGCATGTCCGCAGACTCTGCCACAGGGACACCTTTGCGCGCTAGCGTCTGTAATATTGACCAGTGATTTAAGCTTTGGTAGTTGGGATCCGAATACAGATTGGACAATGTTTGGCAATATAGCGTCGCATTGCCCAATTCCACAACAATTTGTGGCTTCAATCGTTCCTGATTCTCATGATCGCGATAAAAGGGCTCCTTTAAATTATCTGGCACGCGATTATTGAACGCTTTCGAGAGCAACCACTTGACGGAAGCACGCTGACGAGCCTGTAACATCAACAGAATACAGAAAATTCATTAATATCAACTCTGTCTAAAGAAAGTTCAACATTCAGTTCTATTCTATTTGTTACAAAGTCAAGTATACATGTGTTGATTCTACAGCATCTGTTGAACCAAATTAACAGCAGGTGTAGCTCTGAATCATCATATTTCAGAGCTTACAATTATGGCTATTTTTTTTATATTCATGAATAACTTTAATAACTGTATACTAGAGAGATTTGTATCAACAACAAATCTAGAGAATGTGTATAAGTTTTGCGTTGAAGAGAGCACATATACATAGACATATAAAGCACCGTCTCTCTCTCTCTCTCTCTCTCTCTCTCTCTCTCTCTCTCTCTCTGAGCTGAGTTGAGTCTGAAAGTCTGAACGAGTAGAGCAAAACCTTTCTAGCGAATTCAACATGCACTTCAATATTTGAGCAATTAAGTAGCGCACTCTTTAGTTTAGTCCATGGGTCTGCAGTAATAAATGTATTTGTATATGTGTTTGTATCTGTATCTGTGTATGTGTATCTTTGTATCTGTGCCTGTGTTTTGGGGCCTGTTGCTCTAGCTATAGCTGCATCTGTGTGAAGCCATGCGTACAATCTTCAATATGAGTTCGATAAACTCAACTCGCTGTGTTATGTTCAGTTTGTGTGTGTGTGTGTGAGTGTGTGTAAGTTGGCCTGGCGTGCGCCGTTCATTGTCTTTCTGTCTCATCGTCTGTATGTCTATCCGTCTGTTTGGCTCTTTGAATGTTTAGCTCGCTGATGGTCAATCAGCATGAAAAAAAGAGGGAATCGCCAGACCCAGGTCCAGACCCATGCCCAGACTCATACCAAGAACTGAGCATAAAAGTAAGAGATAGAGAGAAAGAAAGAGAGAGAGAGAGAGACAGACAATTCTATATAGCTGTAAACTTTAAGAATCTCAAGTGTTGCAGCCGCATCGTCAGCAAAATCAAATCCAAAGCAATATAGCAAACTTCCATTTACATTTCCATTTCCATTTCCAATTCGAGTTCCAATTCCAGTTCCATTTATATTTACATTTTCATTTGCTACTGCATTTTATATATATAAACAGCAATTCGCTTCAAATTTCCAGTCAAGCAAATTGAGCAAATGCCCCGCTCTTATTGGACTTTTTATGTGCACTTCTTTCGCTCGAATTGAATCTAAATGGAATTTTATCAGATTTCAGTGTGTCAGATTCCAATAGGAAATTTCAACAACAACAACAATAAAAACCGATCAGTTGAGCCTAAAGGCATATAGATAAAGGGTGACATGCTTGGACTATGATTCAATTTGCTTTATCTACTATGTATTTCTGGAAATTTGACTGATAAGCAAAGTTTACATAGTATTTACAATTATTTCGAGTAGTTCTATACATAAAACAAACTTAGGAGGAACTTCATCAATAGCTATAAATATATCATTAAAAGTTTAGAACTTTCTAATTGATATGGTATAAAAATGTTAGAAATTTATGATAAGTTGAACGTATTATATAATGCAGCTAAAGAAAATGATTCAACTCTATTCGTTTGAATTTTAAACACATCGAATTCTGCTTCATGAGAATGCGGGCAATATGATCTTCCATAATTGCATAAATCACAAATTGAATTTTCGAATTTGAATGTTTGTGAAACGATTGAAGGTAGATGCAAATGTAATATTTCACAGTGAAAAGTTTTCGTGCAACAGGTTAACGAGTGTCAAATATGTTGGCGTAGGTCGCAGACCGTCCAACTATGCGAATTGGCCAACAAGCTTACTGGCCCGGACAGGTGGACACACTTCCTGCGCAACCAGTTTGTCTTCTCATGCTTTTTTAGCAGCAGCTACAGCAACAACAGCAACAATAACAACATCAACAACAACAACATCAACGAAATGCAGTCTCTTTTTTTTTTGTTTTATGTATATTCAAGTTTTTTGTTGTTGTTTTTGGCTGTTGAGAGGCATAAGTATTGTACAGATAGATGCTCATATAACTCAAATTTCAAAATGTAAACATTTCAACTTAAAGCAACAACAACAACAATAACAAAAACAACAACAAGAATGACAAGAGCAACAATAACATTAAATCGAATGCTTCTAGTTTCGAACGCCCACATGGATGGCATAGTTTTAGTTTTGTCTTTCATTCCAGGCATCGAACACATTAATAATAAGCGCGTATTTTTAAGTACAAGCGTCTGTGCGATGTCTCTCTCTCACTATCTCTCCCTCACTCATTCTCTCTCTACTTCTCTCTCATTCCCTCACTATTCTCTGTTTCTCTATGTGCATATGGAATTGTTGGAAATTCGAAATTGCAGCTTGGCGGCATTTATGATATTTTGTCGTTATCTCACTTCTCCTCTCTTTTTTTTCATCTCTTTTGTTTCTTCATTTTGTTGTTGTTTGGCTCACTCTAACATGCCGAAGCATTGCGACGATAGGCTAAATATAAATGCCAAAAAGGAACACACAAAAAACTCTTTTGCCTTTGACAATTAGCAACGAAATGTTATTACACACACACAAACATACACATACACACACACATGCAAAGCATTGCCATACTGAGAGCAAGCGAGAGAGCGCGTGTAAATAAGAGAGAGACAAAGCAAACGAAAAGTGACGTCGGCATCGAGCTTCGATTGCTTAAAGCTTAAAGAGTTTGCGCTTTAAATTTTGAATGGTTTTTCGATTCTTTTTGTTGTTTTTTTTTGGAATTTTTTTTTCTTTTTTTCTTAGTTTTAAAAGCTCATAATAATGCGCTAATTGCTTAAAGAGCTTAACAGCAGCAACAACACAAGATAAGCGAATGTGTGTGTGTGTATGTGTGTGTGTGTGTGTGTGTGTGTGAGGCTTTCAACTTTCTAGGGAGTTGCGCTCAAAAAATATATATGCACATGTATATTTTACATATATATACATATATTATATATATTATTTATATGTGAATGTGTGTATGTGTGTGTGTGTGTGTGCGTGTGTTGAATTAGAGTGGCGCCTAAGCTCACGCACGCACGCAAGGCACGCACGCATAC